>APFE030938764.1:0-23397 GCA_000404065.3 Pinus taeda
CCCCTTCCCCCCCCATCCCCTGCCTGGTTTCCTTGCTTTCCCCCTCCTTGCTTTGTTTGATCATTTTCCTTTTTTCCTTCTCGTCTCTCTATTTTCCTTCACTCCCTCTATATATATGTGTGTGTGTAATTTCTTTTTTAATAAGTTAAGTTTCTATGAATTTATTCTTACAAGAAACTAATTTGTATAATAACTAATTATCTATTTATTCGGAAAGTATATATTTACAATTTTATTCCATATTATATTAATGATTTTAGGTTTTAATTTAGTAAACCATATCTATATATATATAGTATATATATATATATATATATATATATTATATATATATATATATATATTATATATATATATATCCTGATTATATCCTTGATTTTGCTTTTTATAGGTCTATTTCTTACAATTTCCATCTATGATATTAATAATAAAAGAAACTATCTTGCATAATAACTTATTAACTATTTATTTATATTTTTACACTAAATTCAGAATGCATATATTTACATATATTTACATATTATTGATGTAATGTTTTTGATTTCATAAGATACATATTCATTTAATTAGTATTCCATATTAGTTATTTTTAGGTTATTAATGAGTTATGTTTGGTGGTGTAAAAAAAATAAAAATAAAAAATAAAATAAAAATGAAACCTCCATGTTAGCCTTTTATTTATTTAATTATAATAGTAACAACTATTTTACAAACTTACTTTTATTCAAATGTTGGTAATCAATATAACAATAACATTAATAACTTTTCCTCTCCCTTGGTCCAGTCGAGTTGACCAGTTAAATTTAGCCATTTCTCAGTCAAATTGCCCGGTTCAATATCGTTGTTTCCTAGTCAAATATAGCCATTGCAAGATCTGCTCTCCCTATTTAACCTATAGCCATGATTTGTCTCTTCAACTTGTCTTGACGATGAACCACACTCATTGGTTCAAAATGCGTCGACAAAAATATTACAATGTGATTTCCGCCGAAATATTTCTCATTAAACTTGATATGGACCATAGAAGCTTAAATTCAACAAAAGACAACTTGTGTCGTGCATGCATGCTTGCTTTATAAGATTCCTCCAATACATGAGTGATGGGATCATGTATTTCGAGTGGAGGAAGCATGATCTATGTGTGATATTGATATTCAATGGATACATATGAGTGATGAGGAGCGTCACGTGTTTGGACAATTTCCTGATCAGAAGTGAAACCAACCTCAGGACAATGAGGACCTCACATAACCATCATCTCAGGCTAAAGTGCCTCAACAATCTATGGGGGTTCGACTTTGTCAACAGATAGATCATCGTAGACTAGTGTCTTAGATGGATTAACAATAGTTGAATCAATATTGTGATTGGATGAAGAAGTAGAGAGATCACGATAACCGAGATCAAGAAATTTAGGATGTTTGTTGGCATCTTTATGATTTGATGAATCACAAAGAGGGGTAGCTGAGAAGTAAGGATGTTCACCCTCTGCATTTCTGGAAAATTTAGATGAAAGATCAAGTGGATTTTTAATGAATAATTTGTCCTCTCAATTGTCAGATGATGGGTTGACATACAATGTGTCATGCGAATGATCAACAATGGGCACATCCATGACGGAGATATATTTGAAAAATCAGGGATGGAAAGATCATCAAGGATGGCAGGATCATCAAGGATGTTAGGAAAAAATAGAGGAGGTAAGGACAAATAGGGGTGGTCCTCTGCTACCAGTGGATGTTCAAGCTCCCAGTCATACTCTTCATGAATGATAGTGTATATTGGTTGTGAAACACCAACTCCATCGATGGATTGATCCTCATTCACAACAAGTGTAGAGTCTGGAATGGAAGAACATAAGACTGTGTCATCCAGAGGATCATCTGAGTATGGAGATGAAGGTTGAGGTAAAAAATACATGTGATAACCTAATGGATTTGCAACCAAGGTTGCTTGAAAATCAGAAGGAGCGATGTCGAGAGGATGTGACGGTTGAAGAGATGTGTGTGCACATTCTCACACATCACTTTATGTTGGTGGAGTTGTTTGATGAGGGGATGACAAAAAATCACTTGTGACAGTGACCATGTCCATCTGTGATTGCAACTCCATCACAAAAGTATGTTGAGCGGGGTTTGAGCTTGAAATTCTTCTTGGGATTGGCTGACTTGTTAAGATAGTATTCGAATTTGTCCCAAAAATATGAAAATTTCATCTGGCTTTTCATAGCTTGAAACTGTAACACATGAAAGCGCTCCCAAAATTCCATAGGTGATTCATGCAGAGCCTTTTGTTATTGTAACAATTTTTGGTCAAGAGGTTCTAGATCAAAATGAGGGAAAGTAGATTCAATGAGATCACAGAACTGGTCAAGTGAGTGCATGCTGCCGGGAGGGAGACTCCAGCACCACCGTAGTGAGGATTCACAACATGTGTATGAAAGTAGCAGGCTGGCCTCTTCATCAGAGCATTCATATACCTTGTCAAGCATGGCAAATAAGTCTTTTAAGAACATAGGCTAGGCCACTTCGCCTTCATCATCATACATGAATTAGGACAAGAGATCACCAAACTCCCTCATGATGTTGAGAGGTTCGGCATCCGAAAAACATCGTGGAGGGGTGAGTGTGACATAATCCATGATAGATGTGAAAAGGTTCAAAATAGGATGATAGGACACAACTTATCATTTGGCCCTCATTCTAGTGCCCTAAATGTTGGCGGTGTTGGATCCACCAACATGTTAGGGGATCGTCTCGATAAGAAGTCCCAAGTAGACCTCAGAACGACATCGCCTTAAACACGATTGTGCACATAGGTAAGTAAGATGCCCCTGCTGGTAGAAAGGGTGTGACATATGCAACAATTCAAGGAAGGTGGATGAGTGGTTCTAACACACGGAGGGTGAGGTGAGTGTGCCCCTTGGAAACCAGTGAAAGCACAGAGTTAAGAAGGGAACACACGAGCAAAGATGCATCACAAACTAGAAGGCAAGTAAGCTAACAATCCAAAGTGATGGTTAAACCAACAACACATTTAAGTAAGATTCATACATACATATACAAAAAGAGTCTATACACACATGCATAAGAAAACATATACATATGTCATTTAGAGTAAACAAGATAGTTGAAATACATTAGGACATATGCATGAAACATGCTGGCTCTATTATATTAAGAAGTGAAAGTTCCGATCATACAAAACAACCATGACCCACTAGTTCTGACAGCGGAACGTTACAGTCACTGCCACCTGCTCCTCCAAATAGATATACTAGCTCTGCACAATGGAGAATCCAAGGATCACTACAGTACTCTTTAAGCTTTCTCTAAGATACTCCTATTGGAAGCTTGGCTGACCAAAAGCACCTACAATGAGTTATGAGGGACTATATATAGAAAAGGGTGGGGTAACCCTTGACATTCCCATTTGTGACTATTCATCTACCCTCATGACTGTTCAACTACTTTATTACTTTTACATTCAACTATCGACACTTGAAATTCCACTTGACAAGATGTTACATACAATCTGCACATGTAACCATGTGAGAGAAAATGGCTTGAGCAAGCTCTGCAAGACATCATGAAAACTCAGACCGTTGTGGTAAGACCAACTCTTCGACATCCTTGTGATGGTCGATAGTGGTGAATTGATGCCAAGCTTGGTCATCTGTGATGGTGTCCATGCGCTCAATGGTGACATCCTGTTGAAAGCGAATTCATGCCTCCGTTGCATCTGGGTACACTGATATGTCTCCTTTGTCCAACTCATGTAAAAACATGTGCATCATTGTCTTAAGTGCAGCTGGACCAAGAACATACTGATGCATAGTGTCTCTGTTGATCTTTGAGTGTATGTTGGTGACCATGTGCATCAACTTGTCACAATACATGTTCAACTTCAATCGAACTTGCTCCTTGTCTTTGCCTTGGTAAGTGTGCCAATGGGTGGGATCGCATGCATGCGCATAATGAAATCGATGCTTCTAAATACCCTTGCATGTGATAGACATTCCTTCTCACCCTATCTACTATATGCCAACTGCTGGATGGGTTCATAACCTGTATGGGCACAATTTCATCAGTCTGTGCATGTTACTCCTCCTGCTACACCTATTCCCGTTGCAACTCCTTCTGTTGTCTATGCAACTCTTGTTCTTCCTTAAGTTACTGCTTGAGCACCTACAACTCCAGCTCTATTTCTCTCTCTCTACCTTTGCGTGATCCTCTCATTGTGCCATTGCCTCATAGCCTCAGTATCCAAAGTTGCTTTCACCACAAGTGGATCTGCTTGAGCTTGCAACTTTGTTTTGCCGTTGTGCTATCAACAACATTCCTCTTGCATTTGTTGCATGTAGGTGTGCTACCTTCTACTACTACTGACGGTGCTGATCACTATGATTCTATTGCCATTTCATCTTGATATCCTTATCCATAAACAACTTCATATCTTCATAGATAGGAAAGTTCATAGACACTTGATCGACTGCATCCCCAGCTGTGTTTTGAACGATGTCTTTGACTCTACTCTCCTAGAAGCCATTGTTCTTGTGCTGCTGAGAGGAAGACAAACACCTGTGATTCCTGGAGACATAGAAACACTCATGATAAAGAATCTGTTAGTTGAAAATCAAAACAAACTAGAAGACTGGCATGCAACATACCTGTGTGATTATCTATGAATATTGCACAATTTTCACCGGGAGGCTCGGAGGCTGACTGCCAAAACTACGCAAGGCATAGTCCAGGCTGTCAGGAGGCTGACTGATATTGCTGGAACTATGCAATGCACATTCCAGCCTGGCTTGCTGAGGATTGAAACTGTGCAATGCGCAATTTCAGTCAGTAGTGACATGCAAACCAGCAAACTGCATTGTGCAGTTTCTGGGGCCAACAAGACACTACCTCTGAGAATTGTGCAATGCAAGCCTGGAGGTCACTACTGGACCAAAATTTCACAATTTATGGAGGGAAGACAGAGCCTTCACTTTCAAAAATGTGAAATGCTAGCCAGACAAGGCAAGGTCTGGGCTAAGGTATCCCAGACCCACCGACGGGCAACTGAAAACATGAGAAGTCTGACTGCATGGTGAAACTCAGTGTAAACAAGAGTGAATGATCATGCATGCAAACAATAAGTGTAGGATTCAAAAATGGGGAAAGCATGTATGTGTGTGAAGCAGGTCTCTGCAACGATAACTATCACTGCATAAACAATGTCATACATGCGACAGCAGTGAAATGCAAACGAAAACTGAAATGCTGAAATCAAGGAGACAACACTCACACAAAATGAAACACCAAACATGATAGAAACACAATGCAGGCCATGAAAAGCAGACTTATCCTGAAACATATAAGCTGAAAGTGCCGAGGACTCCTGTATGTGATGTGGGATGTTAGAGCTACAAGATCGATGTGAGGAATGAGCTCTTCAATGTTTGGTTCATAATTTTTGACAAGATCAAGGTTATGATGCGCATGCCACAAATATAAGAAAAAGAAGCACTTGGCGAAAGGTTTCTAAAATGAGTTTTGCAGGTAACCTCCAGCTGCTAAGAATAGATCCCTAGATCTAGGGATGCATTTTTCATGTTGCCTTTTTCTATTTTAGGAAGAGCAACCCATGCATGCAAATCAGGATAGCTTAGTCCTAGAGGGGATCGATCGACTTGAAGGCACATGCAGTAGTCTACAAGCATGGGAGAGGGATTTGCATAGTTTTTGGGCTAAGTAGAGCTAGTTGTCCCAGAGGGATTGCACAATTTCTAAGAGGAACAGGTGACTGTCTCCCAGGATTGTGCAATTCCTGGGATGAGCAACTTCCCTGGGATGGATTGCACAATTTTTAGAGGAAGCTTGACAGGCAGCATTGTACAATTTTGGAGCCCAGTAGACTGCCAGGATGATTTGCGAAATTTCTGGAGGGAAGGTTGGTTCCCCTTCAGAATTATACAATTTTCAGAGGGAATCATGAAAGCTGATTTACGTAATTATCGAGCTCAGCAGGCTTTTCAACTAATTTGCACAATTTCTGGAGCAAGGTTGGTTCCCCTCTAGAATTGCGCAATTTTCTAGGGTATCTTCTTGGCCAACACATGGCCTAAGTCTGGAAAGAAAACATGTGAGGGGAGTGAAGCAAACTGACATGCACAGGCTGACAAGACAGTGAGAAACAACTGATGCCTATATGCTTGATGATGCAAGACATGCTGCTGAGGATGGTTGGTAGGGAGGCTCCAAAACAAAGTTATGGCAAAATTTTGGAGGGTGTTTGTAGCCGCTACAACAACTCCTTAGATAGAGTCTTATTATTTCATCAAACGGTTCTTGTGATATGTCCCATTTTCCTAGTAAATTCAGGTGTTCTAGCCAGTCATCTCTCATGCCCCTTATGAATATGGTCTTCAAAACTTCTAAAGCTAGATTATTAAATTTAGACCTTTGTGGATTATAACAGAATCATTCCACATAATCTTCCAGGAGTTCATCCCCCTTCTGTGTTATCTGGAATATTTCTTCCCTCAAATCCCTGGTTCAACAATAGTCCTGATATTTAGAAAGAAATGGCCGTTTCATCCCGTTTGACGTTGGGATAGTACCAACACCCAGTCCCATAAACTATCTCAATGATGATCCTTTTAGAGTAGTAGGAAATAGTTTCAGCTTCTGAGCATTTGAGGTGTAATCATAAATTCTACATAGAACATCAAATTTGAACATAAAAAGTATCAAGATCTTCTACAACCATCCCTTGAAAAGATGGAAGAGACGACAAAGGAATATTTTTCATAGGAGCTTCACCTATTGTCTCTTGTATTAGGAACTCAAAAGTAGTAACAATGCCATCTAGCTGAGTATTTTCATCCCCCATGGTTGATCCTCCTAACTCCTGGTGTGATGAATCTCCTTCTGAACACTTAGGGGACTGTCTTATAGGCGAGGGGTTAGGAACTAATGGATCAAGCTACCCTGGGGCTGACTATTTCACTGCGCTGCCTAAGTCTGGATAATGGTAGCTGAATATATGCCTTTCCAGTTCAAGCCCTTGATGTCCCCCACCAGTCTCCCCTAGCCTTCTTTCCTCAATCCTTTTTCACTATGTCCCCACTATTGTTCTTGGTTTGGATTCCCAATCTTAGGAATGGATATACTGATTGCAGGATGATGAGGTCTAGAGAACGAGGGACCAAATTCTCTAGGCCTTGATATGGTAGCAGCTTTATCTAGTCCTATTTTCCTTGTATCCCTATGTGAAATGGACTTTTATTTTCTTCTTTTAAAATTAGTTCCCCAAAAAATGTTTTCCTTCCCAAATCTACACTCTTCTTTTCCTTTTTACGACCCATTTTTCCTACGACTAATTAGAGTGGGGGTGTTTTTGGTCTCTATATTATTACTACAATTGCACACATGGACCCTATGTGTATTGATTAACACCCTAAGTGTCTCAGTTTCAACAGTGGTGAGCCCACCCATATATGTTAGAGCGATGCGTAGGTTCTTACATGTCGTCTTATCGCCCAACAACTGAAGAGATGAAGACATGTTTTAAGAAAATACCAAAATGACACACCCTAAGTTCCCTAGTGATCACAGTGGTGAGCCCACCCATGTATGCTAGAGCGATGTGGTGGTTCTTACCTTTCATCTTACTACCCAACAACTCTGGAGTAGGAACACTCTATCATCAAACAAACAACTTGGTTGATTGTATCGTCAACTGCCTTCCTCGGCAACGATGCCAAAAGTTTGTGTTTTATTAATCACCTTTAATTGACTGAGATTGCAACCATTTAATTTCCAACCTAGGGTAGGTCTACTTATTTCAAAGGAGTTTGCATTATCTATGCCGATACACAACAACCAAGGATGAAAATGGAAAATAGTAAAGAATTCCACTGAATCAACTACAAAAATTAACATTCATGTAGAAATAAAAAAAACTCTACAAGAATGGAATCACACTTTGCATCTACTAGAACAAAGGCGCGCCACACATTGTATTGATAACTACACCATCTGGTCAACTACCATACTTCTAACCAAATCTATGTAACAACGTATCATAAATTTGGAATTGAAGCAGATATATTCTACAAATTATACAACAATAACAAAAACCGTGCATATACTGAAAGAAAAGAATAATAATATACAACTACTCTACCATTACAGTTCCTGCTAAAGAGGAGGACCCTTCCTCCCTAGCAGGGCGTAGAAATGAACAAAAACTTAGTTAAGAATTCAACTCAGAACAATAACATCATCACCACAGTGTCTTGATATTAAAAATATTTAAGAATTACAAGATTAGAGTGGCAGTGCTCTTCGTGCTATTCCCCATGCCCGAGGGATTGAGTTTCTCTTATATAAATTACATACCTAAAAATCAAGAATAGACCAGTCATGAGAATTTCACGATTCTCATGCTGATCAATAAAATAGAAATTGTTATAAAAAGTTTCTAAATACAAGTTCTGTTCAAATACATCAGTTGGAATCATAACTGCTTAGATCTGTCACTTTCTAAATAGATAATTCGTAACTCTCTAACAACTGTTGCGTGGAATAGTACCCACGGTTTGATAGCTACAGTGTAATAGCATCCTATGGTAAAACAATAGTTTGGGATGTAACAACAACATTGGTAACAACAATGACTTGTAATGACACCCAAAATATAACAACAACAATCTGTAACAACAAAGTTTGTGGCAACAAGACGGTGTAACAACAATGTCTATAACATCACATAGAGTGTAACAACAATCTATTTCATCATGCTCATAGATCAATCGGCATGACTGTTCATTTCATAACCTTGTTCTCACGGGTAGCATCTGAAAAATAGGAAAGGAACCAAAAGACTTCCTTGACATTTGCCCCAGTTATCCATAAAAAGGAACATTGCATCATTATATCTAGCAAAAATGGCAAAATAACATGATGAAAAAATGTTGTTCATAATAAATAAAGAGGCAGTTAATATGCAAAGTTTTGTAGGTTCGGAGGGAAGAAGGTCAAAAATGGGGAAAGAAAGTATAAAAGATAGGTACAAAAGCTACACCCAACAATATTGTCATTACTTATTGAAGTATTAGGATGAATTTTACAATTCATATTTCTTGTGAATATTATCACTAAACTTGTAGGAGAAGGCACTCCTTCAATATCCACATTTATTATGACTGTCTTTCTTCAAAAAATCATTTATGACTATTGCAAGGAAACAAATCAGATATTTGCCGTAGTCCTATGTACTGACTGAGAAGTAGTTTACAATCACTGTTTTAGTCCTTTATGATATATTTTCACAATGAATTTTCAATCTTCAATGCATTTTGAGATTCATCCTTACTTTGTTGGACTATATGTCAACAACTCCAAAAACATTGATACAAGTTATACTAGGTCCTCATTGACAGATATGTTGACAAGTGATCAAATGACATAAGAATGTTTCCAAAGGAAATTTTATTTAAAACAAAAAACATTGATTGTACATATCTTTCATTCAATCATCAATATCTTCTTATGGTCTCTTTATAGGTATGCATTCCCATGCCTCATACTTTTCATCCTATCACTGTGATGTTCTTATGCAACTATGCTTTGCTAATGTCAGTCCTAGTAACCAGAAAAATTCTTCAAGGAGAACTAATCAAACATTACATGAAACACTTCAATTTTTCCATTGATATTAAAGTGTCAACACTTCTCAATTTTTTCCACATATTTTTTCACTCTTGGAACTATTTTATGACATATGGCACAATCTTCTTTCTTGTACTTGAAATTTAGGTGAGATACATCTTGTTGACTTTGAGAAAAACATCTCACTTCATTGAATGCAAGATATTTTATAGTAATGATTTATCCCTTTATCTTTTGAAAGAAGATTCAATATATTGTAGTCAATATTAATTTGAGTAATAATACAGAACTTTGAATCTAAGGATTGCAATGCAAGAGGAATTGAGCTAACAATGCTTTCATTGGCTTTGTCATTGACTAAGGATCTTGATTCAAATTCTACTAGGCCTACGAACTACTCTTGAAGCTTCTCAGCCTTCTTGAAGTTTCTCGACCTACGTGTGATAGGACTAAGACATTTTCAACTTTTGTATATTTCATTTGAGGATTTTCAACTCCCTACAATAGACCCTAAGGCCTTCTTGGTCGACTCCTACAACTATATTCTAAGGCCTTTTTGGGCTTCCTGAAATTTACACTGTGGCCTTTCAGCCATTTGAGAATTTCAGTTCTTACAGTTTTCAAGGAAAGGATAAACTCAAATTTAATGTGGCTTGGATACTTCTAGGGAAATATTCATATAGAAATTATTTTCCTTCAAAGCAAGCTTTATTTGGTGATCCAAGATATTTTACTTAGAACACTAGTACAAAATGGCTAATTAGTTACTAAAAAAATGACTAAAATTTGCATATAAACGACCATTTTTCAGTTGGTGACCAATAGTGACTAATTTACAGTATCTTATAATGCAACCAACTTTTAATCATATTTAACTTAGTCATTAATTGGTTGTCTCAAATTGATCATTTAGTGCTATATTTAGTCATTAATTTGGTCATTAATTTAGTCATTGGTTTAGCCATTAATTTCCACAATTAATGACCAAATACACAACAAAATATATTATTATATGATCACCCGATAAAACCAACTAATGACCAAAGAAATATGACAAAAATGTTGGTCGCATTATAGGATACTATAAATTAGCTACTAATAGTCATATATATGCAAATTTTAGTTATCATTTGAAAACAATTAATGACCAAAGAGATATGACTAAATTTTAGTCGTGTTATAAGATACTGTAAATTAGCTAGTAATAGTCGTATATATTCAAAATTTGGTTGTCATTTGTAATCATTGATTTAGTCATTTATCTTTTTTTTGGTAGTTTCATATTCATTATATAAACAACTGATTTAGTAGTTGATATTCATTTCATTTACTTTTATTAATAATAGTTATAAATGACTAATTTAGTTGTATATTCATTTTATTTGTGCTCATCTTTAATCAATATAAAGTACTAATTTAGTAGTTTTAGATTAATTTTGTGTTCATTATTAATCAACATAAATTAATTAGTATGATTTTGCGACTAAATTAAAAAAATGTCATACAATGTGCATGTTCATCTAATATGAAAACATAAAGTTACATATGTTAATGACAATACTAAATAATATCAAGTACAATTATAAATAATTTCAGCCACATAAATTATATTATATGAAATGTCAAGTATTATAATATGAATTTCCAAGTCAATATTGGTTGGACTACAATTTACACATGAAATATTGTTTCATCACTTCAACAAAAATTAACATTGTGTTGCCAAGGTATTGCAAGTGAATTAAACAACTCTAAAGACTTGACCATTAGTTTGGATCTCATGCAGGATATTGGCGTTAAGGGTGTCACTAGACCAATTCTCTTCTCTCTCTTTTTCTACATTCTTCGCACCAATGTTTTTTTTCTCCTCTTTCTTTAATTCCTTCTTTTAACCATCAATACTAAGCTCCTCTTTTGAAAATGAAAGAAGATACAATTCGAAGTATAAGGAATGAAAAAAAATGAACACTAAAATATGAAATAAAGTAGACTATAAAGGATTTATACAACATATACCTCAACATTAGCAATGTCATTGCAATTTTTTTTCTTTAGAAAAGCAAGAATCTCGAACAAGTTTTCTTTAGTTGGGTGATAGTGGTCAGTAGGTGACCAAATGTCCTGTATAAACAAAGAAAATAAAACGTCACCATAGATAAGAACACCTTAGAAATTTTATATTTAGCGTTTAGGAACATCTCAACATAAATAAGTAAACATTTTCCTAGATCAATTAGTTCTCCAAGGAATACAATAAAATAACCCCCTCGACAACTTCCTTACTAGAAATAACAATAAGTTGTTGAGATCCACACATTTCTCCTAGAATAATTAATAAAATATCCAAGGAAAACAAATTCAAAAATGTTCTTATGTAACCGAATCCATTAGACAAGCCAACAATGCTAAAATAATATATCTACTCACTTGAGTGTGAAGAAGGACCCAAAACTCCAACCACACAATGGATACAATCAACGCAGATTCATGTGATACACCCAATACATGTGACAAATTAATCAATCATTATGTAGGCTCAATGAGTCAACATAATAAAAATAAAAATCCATTGAATTAAAGTGTCACACATCCTCCTTAAATGTCATGGGCTAAGTAATGGAAAGGTCAAGCCATAACTCAAAGACATAGCTCCATTCACATGAACAACTATCACATGATGGATCCATGTGCCAAGAAATAAAAACACATCCATAGCATACTATGTGCATCCACCACTATGACAATATGTGAACATTTGGACCCATGACATCACAATGGCAATGCGATAATATTAAAAGGTGAACAACCGATGTGATAAATAGTGTATCATTCATAACTCATGGGCTAGGTATGTTTACCCATGACTCCATGAAATAGTGATGTACAACCCCAATGAATATGATATTGTTTCTATGTAAACAAATGTGTTGTGGATAAAGAGTGTGGCCAACCATATGTATGGGAAGCTCAAAACAAGGGTAGGACTATAACATATAATGTGCAAGATATAGTACAAGTTGTAAAGTATGTGCCTACCATGGTATAAAAAGGGACCGCCTTCACCAAAATAATAATTTATTATTTCCACATGTGCCAATACAACCCCAATAATAAATCAAGAGAGCAAAGGGGAACGTGTCAAATACTTTCCTCAAATGTGATCAGATCCTTTCCAACATGTGATGACCATAGGAAATATATAAATAAGTTATAGGGAACTTCAAAAAACAAACCGATTAAATATCACCCCACCTAGGTGTCAGGAATTTCCAAGTGATGATTAACAACATAAGAGAAGGGGAACATGTGAAGTGTACCCTCCTAATAAATCAACCAATGATTTATCATCACCACCATAGCCATTCCCTTGGGGAATTAGTCCCATCATACAAAATCATAGGTGTAGTACTCTCTAAACATAATAAGCAACATACCAATAACAACATCATGATGCTAAGAATAGTCACATGAAGAAAAGTTAAGCACCATAACCAGATATTCAATAGCATACTAATCCATCAACCATAAATATGACACCCTTAATAAAAACCAATGGATAAGCCATTACCATTGATCCCAAAGGGATAAAATAATATCATCCAATCCAAAATACTGAAGAAACTCAATGGAATTACCATCTCCAAGTAATCACTTCTCATAAAGCTATCATCCTGCAAATCCCTGTAATGTTTAATAAAAAACAAACATAGAATCCTCATGCAGTATGAGGGGTAATGATGACAAAAGTGGAAATAATATATCACATTAATGATTGAGGACTAGAAGCTTAGTGCTCGTGGTCATGGATTCCAATGTTAATTCCCTAACAGTAATAATTGATAGTAGTTCTCTAGCATTTTGTTATAGATACAAAGGATTATATCCATGTCAAAAAAGAAAGCTAGATCTCTAATGTAGTATTGTAATACAATTCAGTTCTTCAACATGATGCACTGATATAAAACATGATGGTAGAGTCAAGGATGTTGTTATATTCCTCAATAACAGCCTAATGAAGGTCAAAATCAATAGATACTAGAAGCAAGATCTTCAAGCTAGTTGAGGAGTTCATCAGCATAAGAATCTATGTGAAATTTTTAATGCTTTAGATTTAGCCTAAGCATTCACTTTATGGCCAAAATTTTCAAGTGTCATTATTGCAAAATTTCAATTTATTAGATGATAATTTAACATAATACAAAGAGAAATTCTTTAGAAAAAAATAAAACTAATTATCCAAATGGCATAAGACATTTTACCTGCTGGATGGGAAATATCATTATGTCCAATATCTCAACAAAGAAATAAATGCTCTCCAAATAAGCTAGTTCATTATTAGTGATGTCCACACACATGGAGAAAAATAGGCCTACATATTTCTTGTAAATCATCTTGTGCGTTCGAAACTACAAGTAGAATGAAATTAAACACAATTGTGTGTGAGTACAATTTAGATATAATACACATGAAAGGAAAAGAAAGCTAAAAACCTAAAAAATATTTGCAGTCTAGTAATTTCAAACTCTCAGATCTATACTAAACTCAAAGAATAATATAAATACAAAGTATTAGGAGAGTAAATGGATCACCACACTAGTATGGCATGCTTCCAAACTTCTATATCATCTGAATTCAACTTTAGAAGGGTTGAAGCATTCAGTTTGATACCCTATTAGGTTAAGTTTGTTGGGGTTGTGATTGCATATGCAGTTAAGGCTACAAAACCAAAATCACAATGCACTTGTCCATTCTCCCTTCATTGCATGGAGTTGTACACTACAACCCAAGTGGAGGAGATGTGTCACATGTCCCTTTCTGTCATGTGTATCAATTAAAATGGAACAAATTTGGCATCTAACTTTGTTAAAATTGGAAACTTGGGCCAAATCTCATTTTGGAAAAGTCCTTTGAGGAAGATAATTGTGGCATTGAATTCCTATTTTCAATAGGACCAAAATCGACCTATATAACACTTAATTTGGATAAGGAAAAATATTTATTTATCTAAAATAAATCCTACAAGTCACGACTTTATTAAAGCAGGAAATTGAAAATTTGAAATTCAAATTTTCCTCCAAATGTCAAGGCCAGTTTCACCTTCATAAGGAAAAATTGTCATATAAATAAAGGCATCCTCCATCTTCATTTACATCATCAAATGTCTAAATTCAAGTCTGAGGCAGTTGAGTTTAGAAGGTCTTCAAAAGGGTTTCTGTTTTGGGCTTTCTTTCTTGTCACAGGCTGAGATACTCATGAGAGACAATCGTTGGACTGAAGGGAATATTTTGTGAAAATTGTATGGTTCTTCTTGTCATTGTAGGATAAAATCAATGACTAGAACATGAGGTTGAATTGTGTAATGATTTATGGGCCAGTTTGTGATCATCCTAAGAAAGAATCTCTTATCTTTTAAGACCACTCTCCTGATCTGTTGTCTTAGCAATGGTCGCAAATACTAGTCTAGAGCACTGAGAGTAGCTTATCTTGGACCTAAGTCAGCACCAAGTGCCAGCGAAAGGAATATCCTTATGTTGCTAGGTCATTCGCAGTGGAATGGAGGTATGTTGGGTTAATTGAGTGAGAAAACAACATATAGTATGCAGCCCTAACAAGATCATAAGCAACCTCTATTGACATAGTGTTGGAGTTGTAGCCACTGAGTCGCTTTCTTATCTAAGGTTGGAATTTCAAATTGGAAAATCTGTTTCACTTTGTTCTATTGTACTCTCTCTCTCTCTTTGCTGAACAATTGACATTAATAATAAGAATATTTGATCAAGGGTTTTCCCCATCTTGGGGTTTTTTTCCCTGGCTTGTGCCATATTATTGTATTCTCTTGTCTTGGCTTGTTTTTGTCACCTATTATTTTCTCTCTTTAGAAACTGTTAATATGATAATTGAATTAATCAATGGGTGAATATGGAACTGTGAAGATTCTATCCTATGAAAAGAGCATGTCATAAATTTAACATGGTATCAGAGCCAGTGAGGACAAGCCCAAGCAGGAGTATGAACTATTTCTTTCAAGTTGCAGATCTAACTCTTGTTTAAGTTGTCAGAGGTAATAATCTCCCTGAGGTATGGCGCATACAAGTTCCTGGAGTTATTCTGTCCAGATCAATATCTCATGGTACCAAATTGCTGTGAAGATACTATGATTCATCTTATTATTTGGTGTCTGGAGTAATTCTATGACAGATCTTGCCCATTCTAAAGTGATCTGCAACAAACCAAGGCCATTGTGATTATACAGTGAAGGGTTTTACAGATCCACATTCATTCTGTGCTAAGATAAACATTCCGTGGAAATCCAGTAATCAATATGATTCCTGTGGTTTTTCTATTTATGATCCAAATATTCTAAAGAAAGAGAGATTTGATTGTCAGGTTTCGTGGGCTTCGATGGCCAATCAAGTAACCACTAGGAAAAATTAGGGTTTTCAGGAGGAAATGATAGAAATATGTTTTCTACAAGGATTGTCCAAAATATTCTTATATTGGATGGGCTCTTATCTGTCACATGTGTTTCGCTTCTAGGGGTTTCGCTAAATTTTCACAGTGAGAGTGAGGCACCACTCAGTATTTGACTACCACTGACCATATCTGTTGAGTAAGGTTTTTCTATGGCGTTATAAATTTTCATATGCGTATTTGTGTCTCTTTGCAGTTTAGATCTATGACCCACTAAGGATCAGATCTGCGGTCTGGAGCTTCATAAGAAAGGTCGAAGTGCTGGGCATTTGTGCTTTACAAAACGACTTGGCCTCTATATACCAAATGATTTGGAGTATTTCTAGTCTGAAGTGATATCTTTTTTTTCTATGGCCTCTGTTCAAGAACAAGTCAAGTTCTTTTCTGAGAATCTCGATTAAAGAAATCTTGAGTTGTAGAAGGACATCCTCCATGCACTGAAGCCAAAAGAATAAAAATGCATGGTTTTGTAATGCAGTCATAGAAATCAAATTACTTGGTCATGCATTGATCAAGGGATGAGTTTCTCGGTCCACTAATCCACTGATTGTTCCATGGTTGAAGCATGATTTATGTTGATGGGAACCTTCATGTGATCAGTGTTTTCATATTTACATTGAGTCTTGAGACATATTGAATATTTGTAGAAAGATAGGATCCCTGTGACAGTGAGCTTGGATTCCCTAGTATATCAAACACCATCACAACCCTACATAGATCATGAAGCTTACTCTCATTGGTCTAGTCTGAAAATTGAAAATACGAAATCCAACAAAGACATCACTAGATCTTTAATTGACATAAAGATATGTCTCAGAGAAAGGATGCATAACTCTAGCAACAGAAATTCTTGAGCTGATATCAATTTTTTTTTATAAGGGAGCTCTACTTAAATGATAAAATTTTTAAAAATCATATGGTTTGCCAAAGAAATAATGCTACATCTATTTTACAACTATGTCAAAGAAACACTCGATCAGTTTTTTATTATTAGCACTTGAGCATCAGAGAAGACATTGTTAAGGATTCATAAAATTCATATATATATGTCCTCATCCCTCCTCAAGGATGATAGTCTTATAGATTTTTAAGAATAATGTCCATTATGATTGTAATATGAATAGAGAACCAAAGGACATAAAGCAGAACATTGGTACTCCACAGACCTGAGGCACAAGAGCTATGTATGATGGAATCTTGTAGTAGTCTTGAGAGATCTCCTGAGGGCAGCGATAGTGATAGGGGTAGATTGAATACATAATCCAATTCATAAGACAACAATAGTAGCATAGAGAAGCCTTGGTATTTTCACCAGTGTGGTTATAACATTGTGAATCTGTGTTGTTGAAGCAAGTTGACCAGTCTAGTAGTAAACGATTGCAAACTTTATATAACAACACCTTATGACAACACATTGATCTCCTTGATAGTATCTCGGTTTTGTGGTACTCCATCCTAGTAGCATAATTGATGTTGTTGAGCTTGAAAATCTATTAGATGATTGATTCAAGGAAAATTTGTTATTTAGTGGAGATTATATAAAATGACAATTATGCGAGATAGAGATGTATAAGAATGATCATTGGAATATATATTGAACAATGATGATTCACTGACAGAAGTTCATATGCAGAGAATGGAGGACTGTGCTACTTGATAGTGACCAAAATGATGATATTTGAATCATTAGTAAGGTCTCATCACTTTGTCCTTCAGTCTCAGGAAACAACTCAAATAAACAAAAAGAGGGGGATTATTGCATCTTTACATACTACCGGAACAAATGATGATGATATATCTGCTTCTTTCCATTGACATGATCAGCCCAATATCAGACGAGCCATCTTATGGATATTTCCTATCTTATATCAGCTATGGGTATCAAGAAATGAAAGCATCTAGAAGCATCTGATTCAAGAATCAATTTGCCTTCTATTGAAAAGTTTCAATTATGTAACTCTCAAGTAAGAATGTATCACTGAAAGTATATACACCTACAAATTTTAAGGACAGAACCCTGTAAATATTTTTAGGCATATGCAACATCGGTCCTTCTATGTATGACACTGCCCCTTCTATGACATCTTAGCAAATGCAACTCAACATCAATTTTGTTCCCTTTTCAGTTCAGCATCATGTATGATATCATTACAAGTCCAGTAGTAGTGATGATATGTTGATGACATTATTACAGTCTTGTTCACAATCAAAGTTGTGAACAAGACATATGTTTTAAAAAGATCATCTATTATCTAGGGTGCATCTCACTTGAAGCTTTCAAACTTAAAGAAGAAGAAGTGGATGGCACTTTGAAAAATCCTGATCTTCATGACAATGGCCACTTAGCATCTAATAAACAAAAACATAAAGCTAGGTATAATGTTACTATTGATGTCTATCAAGTCACAGTGAGAAGGAAATTTGGACACTTTAAGCCTAGACAAATAGATATTGAATTGATATCCCCAACTTTTCCATGATATTTCTCAAATTTTCATGCATTTTGAAGATTGTATACTGACCTTAGAAACTCAACTGGAAACTCAACTCTAAAGATATTTTGACACCTTTTAATGAACACTTGGTAATTTACCATGTGCACTCTAACAACAACAACACCAATAAGTAATAACTTGATAAAGAGTAGTGGTTGGGTTCACACCTTTCAAGACAATACTTCAGCAAAAGAAGATGTGGCGGGCTTAATTTCACAACTTCTAGAGGAAAAATTGCACTAGATGATTCAGATAGTTCACATGTTAGTCCAAGAGATGGGAAAAGAAAAAAGACTACACAATGGCCTTAATTCTATTTTATTCAACTGAATGTACAGGGTCCAACTGACCTCCAACTGGAGAAAAGATTTAGAAATCCTGCCATAGGTCACAACTTGAGTAGAAGTGCCTTGGAATTTTGTTGTAGGTGGTGCTATGTCTCATGAGCAGGGTAGTGTTAGTATGCAAGGATGGGTTTTCGCCCTTAGGATATTGGGCATTTCCAAAAGTCATAATCACTTGGCTTCTAGAACCTCCAACAAACCCATCCCAAGGTTGTATGCTGTCACAACTTTGGTATGAACCTCAGCTGCATGGTAGTCATTAACTGAATTAAGGGATCACACTAAGGTATCTACTACGCTAAAGATAAAAGTGTTCCTAAGGTTAGTGCCTAATCCAAATCTAGAACAATAATTGACTAAATCTTAACAAAATAACACAACTAACTCTAGAACAACACACTAAAATAGCCAATATGCTAAGGATAACACTACCCCTAAGGTTAGTGTATATACTCCTATGATTGATCACATTCTATAAGATTGTTTCACCTCACTTGATCCTTGACTAGAGCTGTGTTGTCACTATAAACACCTATGCCACACACAGGAGCTATGATAGTTGTATCTGATGTAGGTTGTTGTATCTCTTGAAGGTGAAAAGATCCATGGAAACAAGTTACAAAACTAACCCTTACTTTTTGCAAGAAAAGTGCTCTCCACCAAGCCAAGTTTCTCCCTCATCTATATTCAATACATTATATTTACCCTAGATGGAGTTCTCATTAATGTCTTTTTTGTTTTGGACATTCATTAAATGAAACACTTAGGTTTAACTAATAAAATAGTTGTCATGACCAACTTGTCCTAGAAAATATAATACCATGCACTGGACGAACAAGGTGGCAATGGAGCTCAACCATTTTAAATAGTTTTTTGGCCTAATGGGGAAGTTATTTTTCATTTTTTAGCAATGTCCTGGTGGAAGCCTCCCCGGGGCACAAACAACAACCAACATCAGAGCTAATTTTAGAAACAACTAAGATGTCCATAGGCATATTATGCTAAGCCATGAAAGGATAGTCTTTGATTTGGAATTAGTTAAAAAGCTCTTCTAACAAACACAAACTCGCCACATTTCTATGGTTGATCTAATATCATAATGTTATTTACATAAGAAGATGAGAATACACACAGTGCCTACATGGCTTCATACAATTTTCTATTTTTCTGGGACATCATAACATGGCTATGGGGCAATGAAAGGTCCAAGACATTATCCAAATGACCTTCAAAAGAACAAATTGGTTTTTTCGAAAGCAAGCATACACTTTCCAGCAGCAAAGCATAGTCCATTATTGATCTCTTTCTACCAGAGGTGGCCTTTCGTCTTTTCATTTTATCTGCAAGGTTTTCAATATTCAAGGAAACCAATTCTGGTGAACCATTGATTATAAAGTAGGGCAATGGATGTACTATCATCTGGTTTATTGGTAGATGCAGCAAATTTGCGGTCTGATTCTATCACCATCTAGTGTCCACACATAAATAATATAGTCCTGACCAACTCTAGTAACATAATGGCCATCCACGTTTAACTTCAGCGTCCAAATAGAACCATGATGAGCTTGGATTTCTTGATGCATGTAAAGTACTGTTAATTCCTTGCAGGACTTTCCATATTGACGCACTTTCATCTGTTGTGGAATATACAGGAGAATATTCTAACTATCATATGTGGAAAAACTAGATTTCTTTCCCCCCTTTCGAAAGAAGTGCCCCTCTCATCACTGCCCTTCTTATGTTTGGTCCCCCAAATTTTGTGGACAATAAAATTGATAGTTTTTAACCAACCACCTTTCCTTTTGGACTTGAAACTAAGTCTTCCATTTGAGTTAGGATCCTCTTGCTCCTCTTCTCGTTCCACACTTTTCCATTGCATGATTTCCTGGACTGTAGGAGAATTCCCAACAGCTCTCTCAAACTCCTCCATGGTTAGATTCTTGCCAGTTTCTGTGTCTTTGAGCTTGTTTCGCATGCCATCTTCACCTACCTCATTCACCACAAATTAATTTCCATTATCTAGATTCTTTATGTTGCAAAAATACCCTCCATTGTTATCTGCGTGAGAGACAATTCCAATGCCATCTCTCCTAACTTTTTTTGCTTCTCTACTATGCTAAACTACTAAATAACCAAGACCAACATCACTAGACCTAAATAACCTGCACAAGGTCTGAATTTCTCTTGTCATTTCTATCAATTCTGCTTCCAAGGCTACTAACCTGATCCCCACCAAAAGACAAATGATTGTATCTCCTCCTTTCGGTGTTTTCTATTGCCTGATTGTTATTGATGTGTATCATTCTTATTTTCTTGTAATATATGTATTTGTGTACACAACCTGTTTGGGGTCACATATTCACAACATTCTTGTTTCAACAACCCATACCCAATTCCAAGTTTCATGCAACTTAGGTTCCAAAAAAAGACTTTGCATTCTTTCAATTAATATTATAGATGAATCTAGACAACAAAATCTATTATTTACTTGCGAATTCTTTTAGCATGCTTTTCTTTGTTTTGATACCCTGGTGGTTCAGCTATCTTTATGTACTCCCCACCACAAGTCTGTCGATGTCTACAAGTTAATACAAGCACATAACTTTTCCCATTTGCATCAAGATAACATATTAACAGGAGGCATCATAGATAGTCTGTTATCACATAAATAAGGAAGCTACCTCAAAATAAAATAATCATTTGTCTTACTAGTGCCAATGATAACTAACACCAACACAAAGTTCATTATGAACATCCCTTCTCATACAATCTGAAGTTGAAGGTCATCGATTCATCACCTTCTTTATTAGGTCTCCGCAAATTTGACACTGCAATTCATAACAAGTCCAATTTCTCAAATGTGAGAAGTAAACTTCATTTACACTCACAGTTGTCCACACTACTTTTCTAGATATAGTTCACAGAGTTGTGGAAATCATCTAGCATTAAAAAGAAACAAAGACTAAAAGTTATAAATCATAATGCAAGAAATGGTTGCCAAAAATATCAAATAAAATCAAAGGACAAAAAAACCACTTAGTTCCAAGTAAAAGCTTGATTAAAGCAAAAGGAAGTGTTAAAAAACTGGCTGTTAAATTCCAATTAGCTTAATTCATATCGCACCTTCGGTTATCTTGGATCTATCTATATTATCTGTACTCTACTGACTTGAATGTAGTCTGTAATCTCCACTCTTGAATATTTCACATGTATACTCATCTTAGGTTGTTCCAATGAATACACATTGTACACACAAGACAGAGAGTGACTGCACACCCTTAAATGCTCTATAATCCCTTGTTGAAAATTCAAGATTCTCACTTGAAGCGTCCTTTCAGTACTTCAATAACTAGCACCAACATCAAAATCTTAGATTAGTGAACAAATGTAGGATGTACACTACATTTTATCTAAATAATCCATACTGTTAAAAGTAGACAATTTGTACAAAGTAAATAACTTTTAGAAAATCTATGTTGCATGGGTTCTCGAAGCCAGGGGTGGGGTTCTTGATCCCATCCCTAAGTACCGGATTTGGGTACGGGTTCTTCTCAGATGAACCCATAAGAACCCAGTTCTTATATGAAGAACCGAGTTCTCCAAAAACAAATTTGGGTTATTTTCCTTTAATGGGTTCTTGGGTTCTTGGGTTCTTCGAGTTCTTGGGTCCTTGGGTTCTTTGGGTTCTCTAGGTTCTTCAGTTTGGGTTCTTTGGGTTCTTCATGTTATAGACATATTTGATCACTGCAACCCCAATTGCATATGTCCATAAACCAACGGCTTTTAAGTCCCTAAAAGTGTTGTTTCATACCCTAAAGGAGCAAGGTCAGCTGATTACATCATCTCCCAAAAGTTCTCCCTGAAAAATTACTTAGAACTGGTCAAAACAGAACCATACACACTGCTCAGTGCTAAGGGTGAGATGCATGTCACCTGCCACATGCAAAATGTGTGATGCATATTAAAATGCCCTTCTGTAGGGTGCAATGGGCAAGAGTAGACAAATGGCAGAGGTTGTTTGCTAGGTGGAAACCCAGAGAATCTTCTAGAAACTGCTCATTTGACACTTGCCTCTCTGAATTTGCCCAGGGATGAGTAAGAGATCATGAAATCTCCAAGTGGAAACAAGAACTATCAGAGAGATGACACCAATAAAAATCCCAGAAGCTGACTCACCCACCTACAAATATCTATATATGGATCCCTCATCCTAGACATCCAGAGGCTGGAATTTTGTATTTTGTAAGGAAGTGCTGTTGGTTTCTCTGTGTAACATTGTATTGTTGGGTGATCTAAGATTTTCATGAGGTGAAGAGGGCTTTCATGCTGGGAGGATGGCGTTGGGTCAGACCAATGGGTTGTAATCCTCTCTTCTACTACTTCTATCAATAAAGCTATTTGAGTTTTCCTCCATATTCTTGTATA
>APFE030938764.1:23721-98228 GCA_000404065.3 Pinus taeda
TGAAATAAAAAACAAATTAAACATTAATAATATGATATTTATTATTAAGTTTTAACTTTTAATAAATGTCAAAAACTTTAAAAAACCTAATCTTTAACTAACCTTAAGGCTTAAACCCACACATAAAATTTCATTTTTGTTTTTGCCATTTGGTTGAGCCGTTACCATTTATCATTTCCGATGGCAGTGAGTAGCTTTGGCAACAATGGACAAAGCAACTTCGGCAACATTAGACAGGGTAGCTTCCAGCAACAGTGGGCATCTTCAGACGGACATAGCAGCTTCGACGGACAGAGCAACTTCTCTAGGCATTCCATCACTAGCAATTGGCATAGGAGTCAGGACGCAACATCTTAATTTTTATATGCTCTTATTGTTGGCGAAGTGTAAACCAGGCATGTGTTGGTAGCTTTGCAATATTTAAGGTATATTAAAAGCTCTTATTCAATGACAAAAAAATGCTCACACTTGTAGTGCTCTCTTCCGATTATGTAGTTGAGTGAGGAAAAAAATGGAGTTGAACATTTAAAGTTCAAATTTTTACAGGTGACACCTGCTTTTTGTGTGCCAGTTTTTATGAATGTTATTTTTGTGGTTTTATTTGAGACAAAAAAAGGTATCTTTTGAAAGGGATGAAGATACTGCCAAGAGATCCAGTTTTTGAATTAATTTTTGTAGACAATGAAAGGCAAATGGCAATGATAATATTTTATTTGTTCATGCTGTCATCAAGGTGGGAGAGTTTTGACCACTTTAAAGTTTACAAATTTCCAATATTATAGGTAGAAATATAGAATACCCTCGAAATCATGGGCAACTACCTATTCATCATCAGTTTATAAAGAATCTTCTCTTTTTGCTTCAAAAGAGAGAAACCATATCCATATAGGAATTTTGCAAATTGCCCCATCTATACCTGTAGGAAATGGTATCAAACTCAAACTGTTACCAATAATAACCAACCCCTTTTATGAGTTGAATGTGACATTACCAAGTGTTTGCACCTGAAACTACAACTTGAAAATCATACAAAATTAATTCAAGAGATCAAATTTAGCATGCAAACTTTAGAAGAAAATTAGAAATCTGCCTTCGCTGGTCACTACAGATCCTTCTCTCCTTTTGGACTGGTGCATGCTAGTCACAGGGGGGTGTCCTTGGTTTCTTTGACGTTGTCCTTGAAAATAGGCACACTTAAGACACCATTAACAACAACATAAAACAATTTTTTGACAACCACTAAACTGCCAAAAAAATGGAATTGCTTAAAAATTATTCCCTAAGTGCAAAGCAAGACAGGAAAGGCCCACCAAAAGGCTACTTGCGAACATTTCCTTAGTGTACACTGTATATAAATCGACAATCAAATTTGACTAGACTTTAATCAAAGGTTAGATTTTACTTGTGTCATTAAACATTGTGATGTCAAATTCTAGGATTGTCAATTTCCTATGAAAAATATGAGATAATTTCATTAAGTTTATAAGCAGTGAGGAAATACAGAGAAGTTTGTTCACAAGGGATTTCATCAAGCTGTAATATTCCCAATTAAAAATGGCTATGTTTGGCTAATGATTTCTGAGTTTTATTTGGAATTGTCTATGTTAATTTGTCAAACAATTCTGGGTTCTTGGATATAGGTGCACATTCTTGAGTTTAATTTCAAATAAGTGTTTACACTGTACAGTGACTAACACAGGTCAAGGGAATGTTTCAAGCAATATTATGTACTTTGGATTATGCCTAGAAATATATATATAACCCATACAAGTCTACACAACCATAACTTGAAGCATAAACATTGAGAACTCATCAATGATCATCGTTTGCTTTAAAACGCTGAGAATACTTTAGGATTTTTTAGCGTACTCCTGAGTTTGTAGCAAACTTGGCTAGTTTATCTTAGTCAAATGTGTGTGACAAAACCTATCCCAAGTTTCACCAAAATAGCTGAGTCCAATATTTGCTTAAGTTAAGTAAATGTTGGACTCACTGCTTTGGCATTAGACATCTTACAATGTTACAAGTAAATTCTTGTTTTATATTTGAAATAATTAGCATAAACATTCATGCATGTCGTATCCTAGTATGTATTCTCAATTTTAGTAGTAGCCTTGAGCTCTCTCACATAGCTATCATGGTTACACAGAAAATAATGTTATGTTGTCATAAAATATAGCTTAGTCTCTCATTAATAATTATTATTTACATCTATTAACATAACTTTTACTTTGAATTTTGTTAAACAGATTCAAATTGTCTTCCAAAATTTGCAAAATAAAAATTGTCTTCATCAAATCCACAATATCCACTTTGGAAATATGTGAATAGGCAAAAACCTCCAAACGTTGCTAGGGGGACAACAACAATAAAATGCACTTTATGTCAGCTTGAATGGAAAGGGAGCTATACTAGACTTAAAGCTCATTTTATGCAGATACCAAGGAAGGTTGTTGATGCTTGCACTAGAGACCCAAATGATCCCACTAGACTCCCTAGTTCACAAAGAGAGCAACAAAAGGCTGATCGTAAGGCAAGCAAAGAAATCTCTAGGCCATGTCACAATGTGGTTGAAGATGATGATTCAAATGAAGAAGGATTACCATCTGATGATGAAGTTCAATTTGGTGATGAGCATGTGTCAATGTCATCTAGAGCATCAAAAAGCACTACCAGTCAAATATGCAAGAAGCCTAAACTTGGTGGCCTTTATGACATGTTTGATGTGAAAGGTAGGGAGGGTGTTGATCTTGCAATATAAAGATTTTTCTTGCACGTTTCATTCCCTCCAATGTAGCTCGTTCCCCCTATTTTGAGAAAATGGTTCATGCTATTAATGATGGACCTCAAGGGTATAAAGCTCCTAGTTATGAAAAGCTCCGAACTGTATTGATGGACAATGAAAAAGCCCGTCTTGAGAAGGCGATGGCACCCTTGAAGGCATGTTGGAGTGTAAATGGTGCTTAATTGTCATGGATGGATGGACTGATTGTAAGAATCGTCCATTAATAAACATCATTTTCTCTTCCATGTCTCGCCCTTATTTTCTCAAGGCCATTGATTGTTCTGGTCGAGAAAAGAACACTATGTTCTTGAAAGACCAATTATGTGATGCCATTGCAGAGGTGGGGCCATCAAATGTTGTTCAAGTTATTACTGATGCAACTACAGTGTACAAAGCAGTAGGGAAAATGGTTTAGAAGGAGTACAAGTAAGTGACAAGTTTCAAGTTTCAAGTTTGATTTATCTTCTATTTAAATTACATAAATGATAAATTACTTTTTTAATTTTGAGTACAAGTTTGATTTGTTTTAACTTTAGTCCTTGATTACATTTTGATTTATTAATATTTTAATTTTGTCCTTGATGTACCTAGGCATATTCTTTGGACACCATGTGTAGTGCATTCTTTAAATAATGCATTGAAGGACATTGGGAAAATTGAACGGATTCAAGAATTAATTGAAAATGGCTACAAAATTCAAATGTTTATATGCAACCATCATTAGTCACAAGCCATTTACAGCGAGCATGCAAAAATGGAGCTTCTTAAACCAACAAATACCATATTTGCAACTTACTACATTTTACTTAGGTGTCTTGTGAAGATGAAGGAGGCTTTATCTGCCACAGTCATCAGTGACATGTGGGAATAGTGGAGGTTATCTACCTCGGATGCAGCTTTGGAGGCGAAGAGGTTGTTATTGAATGATAATTTTTGGGTTGATGCCAAATTTGTTGTGGAAATTACAGAACCAATTTGTGATATGATCCACTATGCAGACACAGATGGTCCATGTTTAGGTGAGCTTTATGAGAACATGCACTCCATGTGTGAAAGAATCCAAACCGTCACAGATAGAAAGGATCCTACTTTATGGCCACAACTAAAAGAGTTTATACATGCGCATTGGAATAAACTGAACACCCCTCTTCATATGGCAACTTATGCAGCTAATCCAAAATGGTATGATCCCAATAGGAAGGAGGCCTCCATCCCAAGATAGAGAGGTGTTCAAAGGATTCTTGAACACTGTCATGTGTTGAAAATGGCAACAAGAAATGCTAAAAATAATACTTCTAAAAATAGTTGTTTGAGTACCAGTGCTGGATTAGGCAACAGGGAATGAAAAATGGAAGTGCTAAAAATAGCATTCTATTTTTAGCAGTTGAGGATGGATTCCTTTTTTAGTCAGTCCCTGGACTAAAAATAGGAAGTAAAATTCGAATTTGATATTAACAGCAGTTTGTAAATTAATTAATTAATTCATCTTGAGTTAATTAGTTAAGGAAAATCAAACTTGAAGTCTATGTGAGGACATGCAACAATTTATCTATAATTGAGAAATTTGTCCATGGTTAAAGAGATAAGGATGAGTTGTAATATTGAGTTGTAATTAGTTGGCTCAGTTAACTGAGTCAAGTCCAGTTAGATTAATTTAACAGTTTGTTAAATTAATGAGAGTTCAGTTAGTTAATGCTTGCATGCATGTAACTACTGTATTTCAGATAACTAAGTATTCACTCATGGATAACTCATGCATGTCAGTTCAGCCAGAGACCCAGTTGAGATCAGAGAAGGGGCAGTGTACTATCAGTTGGATGAATATTTTTCCTATAAAGAAAGCTCATCCATGATGAGGATTTATCTCCTTTAGGACTACGTAGTTGGATCAGAGGTTAGTGAGTGTGTGAAGAGGCCAATTCACACAAGTTGCTGCACTAGACCCCAATCAAAATTGCACAAAGAAATAGGAGGCTTGGAGGGCATACCAGAGGTTAGATAAAGGCCTTTGACTATCTATGAGTAGCAGAGGTATTGCAGAGTGAGCAGGATAGCTTTTGAGCTGATTCTTTTTGTAATACTGGCTATATTTCCACTTGTATGATAATACAAAGTTGGGGTTTTAGGCTGAGGCTTTCCCTGGGTAAATTCTTCTGTGTTATCCATGATTTATTCCTTCTTATCAGTTATATGTGTTCTTATTGATGTTTCTCATGTTCAATTAAGCTTCCGCTAAATTGTTTGTAGAAGTAGATCAAGTGTTTTGCTTTAGAACATTGCATGACTAGGTGATCTACAGTGGGAATTTCTACATGGTATCAGAGCACAAGTGATCAAGGAAGAATAGTATACAAGAAGGGAGAAATTTAACTTTGTGGTTTCTGAATATTGAATTGAGTTAAGATTACCACATCTATTTCACCAATGCTTTTAGTGGTTTGAGACTCGAATATGCCCTTGATGGCAGTTCGAATTATATAGCCTAGAAGGATCACATGGAGGCAGTATTAGAAGATAACAGTCTAAAGGACTTCATTGATCAAGAAATCCATAAGCCAATTGATGCTACTCATTTGGTGGAATGGAAAAAGTGTGTGGCTAGAGCAAGGAGAATCCTCTTGGAGCGAGTTCGAGATCACATTGTCTCGAGCCTCCATGGGAAGGAGACTCCGTTTTCGATGTGGAAAACATTGAAAGATCTTTATCAAAATATCAGTGATTAGAGGAAGCTGACACTAAAGGAAAACTTTGAAAGATCAAGTGTGAAAAAGGTGACACGATCTCTATGTATCTGAACAAGCTCACCTCATGCTAGGATGAGCTTGGAAGTGTAGGGATCATGACAGCTGCTGATGACATGGTGATTCTTGCACTCCTCGGTCTTCCTAAGAGCTGGCATAGCTACCAGGACTCGGTTAATGGAAGAGAGAAACTACCAAATTTGAAATGACTTTGGTCGGATTTGATGCAAGAGGAGATAAGAAGAAGCACCAGAGATGGTTCTTCATCCATGGAGGATGAAGAAAACTGTGCCTTAACAAGTAAGGTGAAGAAGGGGAAGGAGAAGGTTTCTCTTTCCAAATCCAGTTCTTCCCATGGTGGGAAGAAGTTTGACAAATCAAAAGTGTGATGCTTTTTTTGTCATGTGGTGGGACATTTTGCTACAAATTATCCACAGAGGAAATCCAAGAAGGGATCTGGGGAAGGATATGAAGGTGGGGCACTTGCTTCACAGTTCGAGTTGGATATCACACTCTTCGCATGCATGGTTTCATCCATGATGGGAAGTGGTTAGTTTCTTGATAGTGGAGCTTCTTTCCACATGACCGGTAACAAGAGTTTATTTAATACTTTGGAGGAGAAATATCTCCATATACTCATAGTGATGGGTAATGATGAAAAGTATAGTGTCTCAGGTGTAGGCACAATTATTTTTTAGAGGCAGCATGGAGCTCGCCTTACCTTGACCGATGTCAAGTATGTACCAGGATTGAAGAGAAACTTGGTGTCGATAATGATGCTGGAAGATAGAGGCCATGATGTAGTCTTCAGTAAGGGAAAGGTTTTCCTTAGACACATCATCACTATACAGGTGAAGCAGATCGGTTCACGGGTCAAGAACCTGTATGCTCTTGAGGTTCAAGATGCATGCAAAGCCTTGAGCAGCAAGGCAATTGATGGAGACTTTGTGGTTGAGAAGAAGAGTATAATACCTCTCAACATGCAGCACCAGAAGAAGTCTCAGACGATTGTGGAGGAGCCATGATTGGTGCAGCAACTTTAGGAGGTTGTGGAGTAGCCACAACAGCGGAAACTGAGAGGAGATCGAGTAGAGACATCTACTCATGTAGAGACCTCCAATAGGGGGAAAATTTGAGCCAGGTGGGCTGAGGGATCACATGCAGCCATACCTCCAAGTAGGAGGTGGGGCAATGTGGAGTGATCGTTCCAAGGAGGAGGGGCAGGATCCTTGAGGTATCCAACCTCTTTGATTCGAATTTGCTACAGGAGCCACGGTGAGGAGTAGTAGGATTGATTGATTGGGTAGAGACAGATGTGGATTTAGAAATAGAGAGAGCTATAGCGCGAGAATCCCAAGACAACGCATAGCTAGTAGGCTGCAGCAATGCGAGAGGCACAAGTGTGTTGCACCAGTGCAGGATGGAACAGAGAGGTGTGCAACGGTGTGAGATGCATGGAGATGTTACTGTAGCGCAGAGGTCAGAGAGGGAGCACTTGTCAGTAGCGGGTAGAGATTTAGAATCAGAGTATGTTTCTAGCCCAACAGAGAGGTTAGTTGGGAGTTTTTTTTTTTTTTTTTTTTTTGCTGGAGTAACCACACTTGGTAGAAGTGTTGCATGCAGAACATTGTGAAGGTATAGGATCGGGTTTGAGAGGAAGCCTTTCTTGTTGAGAGGGAGTGTTGAAAATGGCAACAAGAAATGCTAAAAATAGAAGTGCTAAAAATAACACTACTAAAAATAGCAGTTCGAGTACCAGTGCTGGATTGGGCAATAGGGAATGAAAAATGGAAGTGCTAAAAATAAAATTATATTTTTAGTAGTTCAGGATGGATTCCTATTTTAGCCCGTCTCAGGACTAAAAATAGGAAGTAAATTCGAATTTGATATTAACAACGGTTTGTAAATTAATTAATTAATTCATCTTGAGTTAATTAGTTAAGGAAAATCAAACTTGAAGTCTATGTGAGGACATGTAACAGTTTATCTATTAATTGAGGAATTTGTCCATCAGTTAAAGAGATACAGACGAGTTGTAATATTAAGTTGTAATTAGTTGGCACGGTTAACTGAGTCAAGTCCAGTTAGAATAATTTAACAGTTTGTTAAATTAATGAGAATTCAGTTAGTTAATGCTTGCATGCATGTAACTATTGTATTTCAGATAACTGAGTATTCACTAATGGATAACTCATGCATGTCAGTTCAGACAATGACCCAGTTGAGATCAGAGAAGGGACAGTGTACTATCATTTGGATGAATATTTTTCCTATAAAGGAAGCTCATCCATGATGAGGATTTATCTCCTTCAGGACTGCGTAGTTGGATCAGAGGTTAGTGAGTGTGTGAAGAGGCCAATTCACACAAGTGGCTACACTAGACCCCAATCAAAATTGCGCAAAGAAATAGGAGGCTTGGAGGGCAGACTAGAGTTTAAATAGAGGCCTTTGACTATTTATGAGTAGCAGAGGTATTGCAGAGAGAGCAGGATAGATTTTGAGATGATTCTTTTTGTAATACTGGCTATATTTCCACTTGTATGATAATACAGAGTTGGGGTTTTAGGCTGAGGCCTTCCCTGGGTAAATTCTTCTATGTTATGTGCGATTGATTCCTTCTTATTAGTTATATGTGTTCTTATTGATGTTGCTCAGGTTTGATTAAGCTTCTGCTAAATTGTTTGTAGAAGTAGATCAAGTGTTTTTCTTTAGTACATTGCATTACCATGTGATCTACAGTGGGAATTTCTACATCAAGAAAATTTATGGTAGTACAGAATAAGCCTCTGACATACAATCTCAGTTTGCGCAATTTTCACATGGTTGAGGTGTCTTTGGTTCACATGCATCTTTGGCAGATAGACACAAGAAGAAGGATCCAATTGATTGGCGGTGGCTTCATGGTGTTGATGCTCCTAAGTTGCAACAATTTGCCATATAGTTACTTGGATAGGTAGCTAGTTTGGAGTTCCTCATCTTATTCAAAATTTGAAAAATTATCAATTAAATGTAGGAAATTAATTTTAATTTTTAATTTTTAAATTTTCATTTCAGATTTAGTTTTTAATATTTATTTTTAAAATTTTAATTAATTTAATGGGCTTCCCCTAATATTTCAGGTAGCTAGTTCTTCATCTTGTGAGAGGAATTGGAGTACGTATGACTTTATTCATTCAGTAAAGAGAAATAGGTTGGTATCAAAGAAGGAAGATAACTTAGTGTACATTCATAACACACTTCGCCTCATATCTTGAAAAGACCTTGGGTACAAGGAGGGTCCTTTCAAGAGATGGGACCATCACATAGATGATTCTATGTGTGTGGACGAGGAGATACAACCAGATGGCCTTATTGAGCTACCTCCAATTGCTATAGATGAGTGAGAGCTTCAAGATGAGAGTGATTCCTACCTGGAGAGCATGCTAGCTGAAGATCTAAGTGATGTTGGTGACATGGATGTTGATGACATGGCTTGAGGAAGCCATTGTTCATTAAGCTTTAGCTATTTTTATTTTAGTATTTTAAAATTTCCTAGTTCATGTTTGGAGATGCCTTAAGGAAAAATTGGAATGTAGTAAGACAATGGAAATATATAATGATTCGTGATTCTTATTAAGATGTAAACAATGAACGGTTTTTTGGTGAAAAATTTTAAAATTTCAATGTGAATGTTGAATGTTCAATGATGTGCATCTTTAAATGATTAAAGTTTTATTGTTTAAAGTTGAAAAATTACAAATTCAAAATTTCATATATATTATTAATTATAATTTATAATTTATACTTTATAAAATATAATTATTAAAATTTAATATTATTATATTACCCGAAGAACCCACGCACCGTGTTTCAAAAAATTACGTCCCTGTCCCTGTGGTGGGTAGTCTTTGGGTCTGGGCTAAACTAGGTCCTTCTCTCTTCGCTAGTGGAATACCATGCCTCGAGTAAGAGGCTATCACAGTAGAAGAGGTCGTCAAAATAGTAATGGCCCATCAACCTCCAGGGCACAAACAATAATGGAGAACTTGGCACAATTCTATTACAATAATATCCCACCAACAATCCAAAGGAAAATTGAGAATGCTGAGAGGAAAGCCATAATTGAACATAGATTTGTTGCCACTAAAAAGGTCCTAGAGAAAACTGGCAATTGGATTCTAGACGAAGGAAGCACAAGATCGAGGCACACCAGATACATGCAAAAGGTGGATATTTACTAACAACTCAAAATCACAATGGGCAAGGTGTTGGTGGAGCAACCGAAGGAGCAACATTAGATTCTACTATGCCTAGATGAGGCTTGAAAACAAATTGAAAAGTTGGATATCAAGATGAAAACAATGGCAAGAAAGCTTGCTAACTTATAATCCAGGTGGAATTCCCCTCTTGAGAGTTTCTCTTTACGGCAACAGTGTTGAAAATATTAGTGAGAAAAGGGTTCCTTGTTTTGCGCCTTAATCATAGGAGCTAGAACAAGTTCCTTCTTGTGCATGACTCGAGTTCCTTAAAATTATGAGATTCCCTATAAATTAGGACGAATTCCTATAATTTAGGAATCAGTCACTAAACATTAATATGATTTAAGTGGAAGTTAACTAATGTGTTGAAACTGAAGGTTGAGTTTTTGATTTTATAGTGTGAGTTAATTGAGGAAAAATAAAAGTGATTGAGTTTCAAGTGGTTGGCTTGAAATAGGATGAGTTGCATGAGTAATTAACCCATGGTAACTAAATCAATCACAAAAGCATTCCTTAATTATAAAACTTACTAATTTTAGCCATTCGAATTGCCATTAAAAGAAGGAATGAAGGCACAAGTTTAATCATTGGTTTGCAAGCACGAGTTGGTGAGACCAAGCAATAGGAAGCACAAGTTTGTGCCTGGAGCTTGTGAGAGGAAGAGTGTGCAAGAGAAGCTTATGCACAAGTTGGTAGAGGGTGACAGAGATCAACAGTCTTGTAAGGGTTTTGAGCTTAGATCAAGTAGGAAAGACAAGTGTCTTTCAGATTGAAACAACTATCTTTTGTAAGAGATCATTTGCTTAGTTTTTTCTATCAATAAAATTCTCATCAAACAGAGGGTTTTTCCTAGCTGGGTTCCCTAGTGAAAAAATGTCTTGAATTGTGTGACTGTGTTTTATTTTTGTTCCTAATTCCACTGCAAATTGAGTAGAGAAAGTTTGTGTTTGTAAGAAAAAAGGTGTTTTTAGATTGTTCTTATCAGTAGATCAAAATTTCATGGAAATTTGATATGTTATTAGAGCTCTTGGAATAGATTTAAGATCATCACAAGTGCATCACACAAGGAAAAGGAGGTTTTTGGTAGTTGAGTCCCTTAGGTGTTGGTCTGAAGTGATAGGAGGCCGAGATAGTGTTTTAGGGCAAAAGATATTGGGAAGGTGGTGGTTGTGTGACAAGGTTGAAGTCTAAAAGGTTTTCTACGCAGGATTAGTGGGCATAATGTCTTCAGAACGGGCCACAATAACTTTGTCCCTTGGAGATGGATAGGGATCTCGTAACGAAGATTTGGGAGGGTCGCAAGGCCTCAAAAGAAGTTTTTATAGGGGACGAGTATAACCCAAGCACAACTCAAGTGGAAAGGGTGCTAGAAGAAGGCTTAGCACAGGTGTTGAAGGCAATAGAAGGCTGAGAGGAGAGTTGTAGTAGCTGCTACAGTAGCCCTAACCAAGGCCAAAGGTTTTTGACACTTGTACAAGCAAAGGTCCATAAATATTGAGAAATAAGTTGATCCTTCAGGTATGACATAAGTGGGAAACTCGTGTACATGTTTTTCTTTTTTTTTTCAACAAAGATCTTGTACATGTTTTTTTTTTTTTTTAACAGAGCTTGTGTACAGGTTGGAACATTGTTAGAGGGTTGATAAAATAATCCCTAAGTTCAATCCTTGTGAAGGACTACAACACTGATAGGAGAGGCATAATTATTTGAGCCCTAAGTACAACTTCTTATGAAGGACTACAAGACTATTAGTGGGCACATTTTTTAGAGAGCTCTTAGGGGAAGTGGTATGGCTTACCAAGGTTTGAGAGTAGATCATTATCTACAGGGAGCATTAAAATTCATAGCTTGGAAAGGGAGGATCATGATAGTGATGGAAGATAATGGGGTGGGAGATTAGATCAAGAAGGCGATAAAACCACCTCAAGACCCCTAGCAATTGGCCCAACACAATAAGAATGATATCTGTTACACAGTAATTTGTCACCATCCCTGTTACCCCTTCTCCCACACCTTGGAGGACTTGTTCTGGGACCTGTGAGAAGTGACATGACCTGGAAACACTTGCATTATGTTCCCCTAGACATGAACTTCATATGCCCTGAAGACACCTTCTGCAAAATACCCATAAAAATAGCCCTTTTTCCATTGGCGCGGTTTCATTGTGTATCACTCGTGCCAATGGGGGAAATCCTCCAAAGAGGGTGCGCCAGCTGGCACTCTGTCTCAGATTCGCACTCACGCCAGCCAAGTTGGGTAATGTTTTTAACAAACAAACTTCCAAAGGTTCTTCCTAACCCACTCATAAACTGAATCCATCTTGAGTTGGTTTAGTTTGGCTTCGAATCTCCATAGAAGGGAAGTTGTTTGCCACCTTCTCATGGAAGATTTTTAGTGATAAAGCCAATCCCATGAATATTGTGGATGATCCTAACTCCTTCCCCTTTATCTATAAAAGCTTGTCATTTTGCCTTTGACAAGCTAGTTCTAGTTCTAGTTTTCAAGTCCCAAAGTCTGAGAATTGCTAAGTTCATGCTGCAAGAAGCCTTCTTCATTCCCATAAGGCTAAATCTAAAGTGAGGAGATTCTTGTCCAAGTAACCAAGGACAGAGAGGCTTCTTCCCAATTCCCAACAAGCCTTGCAAGGCATGTGCTATTGATCACCCAGCCAAAGGAAGATTTGACGTCAGAACTATGGTTATATTCTTCTTTGTTTATCAATAATCGACGACTATCATTATGGTTCCACTCTTATTGTCTTTTGTAATGATAATTGAGTTATATCCTTTTTGACTGATATATAGTTGCATCTATTGGATTTTATGCTTGTGTTTGTGTCGTTCTTTGCATGTTTATGTGTCCATTCACGAGGATCGTGGGGATCGTGACCGGTCGGAGCAAAGGAACGGGAGCGTCAACTCTTCTACAAGCACTAGTGTTGGAATCCAGGTAGGCCCTCATTATTGGTCTTTAATTTGCAATTAGGAACCTGCGTGTTAGCGTTGTTTGATTGTTGCTAGACCCCATTTGGGCTAGTAGGGATCGCCTTTATCCACAGAGGGGATTTACCTCCACAACAATATCAAGGTGTTAGCCTCCTGCTCATAGCAGGTATTCATCTTTCATGATCGACATTTTTACATGCCAAATCTGTCATGCTTTGCAGGCTGCAATGTTCCATATTTGCTACTGAGGCCAAAGAAATGTCCATGAGAGTGTGCTAGCCTAAGTGCCTCTGCTGTATTCCAATTTTGATGAGTTATTCCATTTTTGAAGAATTTTCAGTTAAAGGGAGGTCCAACAACTTAATCTTGGTCTCCCTAGATTTCAATTTCCTGTTGTAGAATATAGAGAATCATTATCTGTCCAAACAGCTTAATATTGGCAGATTCTTAGATAGGCAGAGAAGCAAGGGTGCTCAACAGCCTAATTTGAGCCCCGGGATGAAATAAGTATAGATGTAGATAGGAGGACAGTAAAAAAAAAAAACAGAAAGTTGTAAAGTTGGGTTTGCTAGTTCAAGTGCACCCAAACCAAAAGAAGTAAAAATGCTAGGTAAAGTAGGTTGGGTAAGTAGTTGTGTGGTTGCAGAAATCAAGCTATGTGATCCATTTCATGTTTTCAAGTGTTATATTCATCCAGATTACAAGTTTGAGGCACTTTTTCATTACGATCAGATCAAGCAAGGCATCTCTAATTCCCCCTTCTTCTTATTTCCCAAATCACTTACTAACATCCCCTTAAGGACCTTGGGATTTTCCCAACAAGTCCTGCTTTCAGCTCATTTGTGTGAAATGTCAAGTCAAGTTTTTACTTTCCTCAATGAAAAGAAGCCACATTTCTTGTGTAAAATCATTTCTCCATATCCTACTCAAATCACATATCTAAGTTCCAAATCTTGAACTTAGCATCATTTCCCTTACATTTCCATTTCACCAAGTCATATTAATTGCTAACTTTATTATCTAGCTCCCTAAATTATTTCCCCTCCCCCTATTCTACAAAAAACTATATAAAATCCCAAAAAATAATAATATCCCTACCCCTTGGCACTATAGCCATATTTCTTAAGTCAGGGAAATAATAGTCAAACTGGGGCTACTGTTAACCCTTCTGTGTTCTAATCTGGAGTTAGTTTGACCTCTGGTTAAACTAACAACCATTTCCCTTTAATCCTAACCCCATAAAACCCACTTTCCGCCCTTATCCTAAAGTTATGTATTTAAAGCATTTAACCCCCCTGGCGCATAAACCATAAACCCACATTTCTAATGTTTAGCCCCTGCCGCGTGATTAAACAAATATTACATAGCACACGGGCCCCATCCCTAACCCTCTGCCGCCTTACTTGTCTCGTCAGCCGTCTGATGGCCAGCGCCCAAGATCTACGATGGGCGGGTCTTTTCCCCTCCGAACCAGTCGATGGTTAGCGTCCAGGAGATGGGCAGTTTTCTCGTCGTACTCCCGCCACGCGTCACCCTCTCAACTGTGGCGGAGCCCCCTCCTCCCAAACCACTTGTGCACAAAAGTGATGCGCCATGAAACCGGATACCGCTTCCCCTTGCGTGACGTAAGCACCACGTCACCCTGCCGCTTCCCCCTGCATGACGTAAGCACCACGTCACCCTGCCACGTCACCCTACCACGTCACCTTGCCACGTCACCCCGCTGACGTCATCCACCGTAGTGGGTCCCACTACTGACATCACTCGCCGAAAAAGGGCGCAAAGTGAGAAATTGATGCTTAGGAAGCCCGAAATCAAAATCTAAGGTAGTTTTTGATGCGCAATTAGCGCTTAGCGCTAATCGTGCATCGCTAAGGAAAAAGGGCCAAAATGGAAAGCCTCAATTTGCAATAGTTATTTTTTCCTTGAAAGGGCAGAAAGGGGGTGATTTGACAGTTTCGAGCATATCAGAGGAAAGATCAAGCCCAGATTCAATTAAAAGAGTATCAGTGAAGCGGCAAAGAGTATCAGATCGACAATATCAAAGCAGAGGAGCATTAAAGACAAAGTCAATGAATGCCAGAACAGAGTTAAAAGCCATTAAAGCCGAGTCATATCAGATTTAATAAGAATCACAGCCATCTAAGAGCAGCAGAACCGACTAAGAGGTGCAGATAAGATATGGAGGGCGCAGTGATTGCAGATTAGATAGCAGAGCTACCAAAGGACGCCACATAGCCTCATTTTTGAAGCAGTTGCCCCCAGCGCAGCATTAGATAGATATTCTTACATCATTTGCAAGAGAAGTTAGGTTAATTGCATTTATTTCCTCAAATCTTCTATCAAATCTATTTTTGTAGATATTTTTCCTATAAATACAACCCTGAACAATGTAATAAGGGTTGGTGGGTTGTTTGGTTGATCTCTCATTTGAGATTTGCGCTGTAAATATTAAGAACTTCTGTAATCAAAGATTGCTGGAATGTTTGCATCTGAACTGGCTGGTTGTGCTTTTAATGGCTGAAGAGCATATTATGGAATTCTCGTGCTTGCTCACGGTTCAATAAGTCGTTTCTCCCTCTGTTTATCAGTTTATACATAGCTGTATCATCTATATATCATAATCTAAGTTGCAGGAAAAAGGAATAGATCAGAACTGGTTTTCATGCCCTTTGTGCTCAATTCTTGTAACTTCTCTATGTTTTCCTCTGAATCAGTAATGAATATGCATTTTTAATTAAACATGTTTAAGCTGTTTCCTTCACATTTGAATGCTGTCTAGGAATTCTTCATTGCCCTATTCAGCCTTCATCCACTTTCCCTCTTTGGCTGGATGAGAGATCCTTAATTGCCTCTCATCCCCTAACCTCCATTTCATCCTTGTTCCATCATTAAACATTGTGCCATGTGTAGCTATCCTGCTCCATATTCCCCTCTTCCACCAAAGAAAACACACCCTTCAATTCACATTCATGGACTCCATGCCCAATGGTTTGAACTTCTTACTTTGCATGCCAACTCTGCTTGAATAGATCAACCATCCCACTAATCTAAATCAAAACCCATGTGCATCATATCTATCCTAAAATCATCCCTTAAACAAAGCTAAAACCCAAAGAGAGAGCCCTCTCAGACTGCTGGTAAGCTAGGAACTGCAGTCCAAAGCTTGGTTTATGGTTACCTCGGCCGTATTCCCTTTGGAGTCATAGGGAACAACCTGAGTGTTAACATAATGGTGACTCCGCTGGGGAAAATCATCTGTTCATCACTATAAATCCCCTTTTTGATCAGTTTTCCTTTCGAATAAGTCTTAAACTTGTTTTGAAAATCCCCAAAAAAATAAAAAAAAAATCTCAAAAAATCTCAAAAAATATTTTGTTTCTTATTACATATTTAGTTCTGATCTGTGCGGTGGACAGAGATCAGGCCCTTTAAAGTTAAGTTGATTTATCCACCTGGTGACTCCACATAATCCTCATAATAAAGACTCCGCTGGAGAAATGAACCCAAGAGAAATATACGAGCAGATCAGGCTTTTGACCTAGATTACTATCCAAGAGGTCATGTTCTTTCTCTTCCATAAAATTTTGCTGTGTATATTGTATTTTAAAAACGATTTTAAATTAGATTTTTATGATTTTCCTTTTGAAAATGTTGTTGAAAAGCCTCCTTGCACATTAGAACAGCAGCCTTTATATGCTGCTAAAAATCATCATACAGCCAAGGAGGAAACAAATGTCAAAGCCAATCATTCTATCCTTGTTCATATCGTGCCCATTCAGCCAATCCCTGTACATAATCCCGTACCTCGTAAGGTTCCTGACAGATATAACCCTCTTGTTTTGCCTCCCGTGCTTAATCCTCTGTCCAAAAATCATCCTGAGTATCTTCCAAGATTTGATGGAGAGAGTGGTATTACTGCGCAAAAGCATATCCAAGCCTTTGAAGACTATCTTAATATATTTGAAATGGAGGACGGGGATGTTAGTATCAGGTTGTTTGCCCTTTCTTTGCAAAGCGAAGTTAGGACTTGGTTTAAAGCATTGCCTAAGGCTAGCATCTCTAATCTTCAGCAGTTTTCCAAGCTCTTCCTGGATAGATGGATGATCAAACTTAATTTCCTCTTGCTCATTGAAGAATATAATCAGTTAAAAAGAAGTCCAAATGAATCTATTCAGCAATTTTGTGATCGATTCAATCAAGTTTATCATTCTCTGCCTTTGAATATTAGACCTCCCCCTAATTTATCTCTATTGCATTATCAAAGAGCTTTTGACCCAGAAATAGAATTCCGTCTAAGAGAAAGGAGCCCTCCCACTATGAAACAAATGCAGGACATGGCAATGGACATAGAGGCAAATCTGAAGATCAGTGAAGAAAAGCGCAACGCAGAGCAAGAAGAAAAACTTCATGGTTTGTTACAAAAGTAAGAGGAAATGATCACAATGAAAGTGGAATGTTTAGAGCACCAGAACACATCTGTTTTGCAAGAGGAAAGTAATGACATTCATGAACAACCCTGCCACAAAACAGATGACATATTCGTACAGCCATACATGATGGAGCAGTCTCCTGATATACTATATGAATATAACAACTTCTCTTCTTTCAACTGCTTGCCAAAATACGATGAGTATGATGATGATGATGAGCCTAATGACCAAATCAGCCTTGCAGAGGAGTCAGAGCCCATTTTGGCAGAAAGCACAGTTCAGGATCAGCAGTCTAAAATCAATGATCAACGTGCCTATCTCAGCTATGAAGTAAAGGAGGAAAGTTTTGATTTCAGCGAGGGAACTTTACCTTTCTGTGGTGATTTTTTTCAATTTATTAAGGAGAACTATCATGCAGTTAATAAACAAATATCAGCAAGTGTTGATATTGATCATCTGGAGGAAGCCCAAATCATTGTTCAAAATACATTGCCTCTAGTTTTACAGCCCCAAAGAGCCATCGAATATCAGATTGAGGAAGATTCGAAAGCGGCTGTTCATGACCAAGTGATCCAAGTGGATCCACTGCCTCTTTGTGTTCAACCATCTGAAGTTTTCGAAGAAGAAGAGGAGTAGCCTGCGCAGATCAGTCAAGGGCCATATAAGCCTACTTATAATAAATTGCAAATAGCAGTTCATGTTGTATATGATTCATGTGCTGACAGGATGTATGATGAAGTAAAGAAGTGCTCTTCTCCATTAGCAGGCTGTGTGCCTCAATATCAAAGTGTTGATGATCTCCCTATTCCAAGGCATGATAGTGATCCCAAACTTTTTTACAGTTCTTCAATTCAGCCCAGCAATAATGTATATATGTTGCGGGACCCTTTTGTACAGTTTCTTGTTTCAGCAAAGAAGGTCAGCATTTTTCTGATCTTCTCAAATATTAACAAAGCCATATCAGATTGCAAAATCTCAGTTTTTCTTGCCAGCAAGCACAAGCAGCAAAGCTCGTTCATGCTTATAATACTTAAATGGCTGCATTGGTTATTTCATTTCACCTAACAGCAAAGTAAGTGCTGGTTAGAGTAGGTAGGTAGGACTTCAGTTTTCTGTTTGGATAGCAAGCTTGTTGCCGTTGAAGCCCGAAGTGAAGGCCCTAAGCTCTTCAAGTTTGTTGTCATGTTCATAAATAAAGCAGCCAGAAAAGGGAAGTTTTCAGAGTACAGCAAACAACTAAAGATTAAGGCATTCTGACCTACTGTTCTTGACTTTTCGCAAGGAAAAGCCATCCCAAGTGGAGCCACTGTTAGCCTCCTGCTCATAGCAGGTATTCATCTTTCATGATCGACATTTTTACATGCCAAATATGTCATGCTTTGCAGGCTGCAATGTTCCATATTTGCTACTGAGGCCAAAGAAATGTCCATGAGAGTGTGCTAGCCTAAGTGCCTCTGTTGTATTCCAATTTTGATGAGTTATTCCATTTTTGAAGAATTTTCAGTTAAAGGGAGGTCCAAACAGCTTAATCTTGGTCTCCCTAGATTTCAATTTCCTGTTGTAGAATATAGAGAATCATTATCTGTCCAAACAGCTTAATCTTGGCAGATTCTTAGATAGGTAGAGAAGCAAGGGTGCTCAACAGCCTAATCTGAGCCCTGGGATGAAATAAGTATAGATGTAGATAGGAGGACAGTAAAAAAAAAGAAGAAAAAGTTGTAAAGCTGGGTTTGCTAGTTCAAGTGCACCCAAACCAAAAGAAGTAAAAATGCTAGGTAAAGTAGGCTGGGTAAGTAGTTGTGTGGTTGCAGAAATCAAGCTATGTGATCCATTTCATGTTTTCAAGTGTTATATTCATCCAGATCACAAGTTTGAGGCACTTTTTCATTTCGATCAGATCAAGCAAGGCATCTCTAATTCCCCCTTCTTCTTATTTCCCAAATCACTTACTAACATCCCCTTAAGGACCTTGGGATTTGCCCAACAAGTCCTGCTTTCAGCTCATTTGTGTGAAATGTCAAGTCAAGTTTTTACTTTCCTCAATGAAAAGAAGCCACATTTCTTGTGTAAAATCATTTCTCCATATCCTACTCAAATCACATATCTAAGTTCCAGATCTTGAACTTAGCATCATTTCCCTTACATTTCCATTTCACCAAGTCATATTAATTGCTAACTTTATTATCTAGCTCCCTATATCATTTCCCCTCCCCCTAATCTACAAAAAACTATATAAAATCCCAAAAAATAATAATATCCCTACCCCTTGGCACTATAGCCATATTTCTTAAGTCAGGGAAATAATAGTCCATCTGGGGCTACTGTTAACCCTTCCGTGTTCTAATCTGGAGTTAGTTTTATCTCTGGTTAAACTAACAACCATTTCCCTTTAATCCTAACCCCATAAAACCCACTTTCCACCCTTATCCTAAAGTTATGTATTTAAAGCATTTAACCCCCCTGGCGCATAAACCATAAACCCACATTTCTAATGTTTACCCCTCGTCGCGTGATTAAACAAATATTACATAGCACACGGGCCCTGTCCCTAACCCTCTACCGCCTTACCTGTCTCGTCAGTCGTCCGATGGCCAGCGCCCAAGATCTACAGTGGGCGGGTCTTTTCCCCTCCGAACCAGTCGATGGTTAGCGTCCGGGAGATGGGCGTTTTTCCCGTCATACTCCTGCCATGCATCACCCTCTTGACTGTGGTGGAACCCCCTCCTCCCAAACCACCTGTGCATAAAAGTGGTGCGCCATGAAACCGGATACCGCTTCCCCTTGCGTGACGTAAGCACCATGTCACCCTGCCGCTTCCCTCTGCGTGACATAAGCACCACGTCACCCTGCCACGTGACCCTGCCACGTCACCTTGCTGATGTCATCCGTCGTACTGGGTCCCACTGTTGACGTCATGCTGACCTCATCTGCCGTACCGCTGACGTCATGTTGACGTCACCCGCCGAAAAAGGGCGCAAAGTGCGAAATCGATGCTTAGGAAGCCTGGAATCAAAATCTGAGGCAATTTTTGATGCACGATTAGTGCTTAGCGCTAATCACGCATCGCTAAGGAAAAAGGGCCAAAATGGAAAGCCTCAATTTGCAGCAGTTATTTTTGCCTTGAAAGGGCAGAAAAGGGGCGATTTGACAGTTTCGAGCATATCAGAGGAAAGATCAAGCCCAGATTTAATTAAAAGAGTATCAGTGAAGCGGCAAAGAGTATCAGATCGACAATATCAAAGCAAAGGAGCATTAAAGACCATCCAAACAAATTCAATGAATGCCATAACAGAGTTAAAAGCCATTAAAGCCGAGTCATATCAGATTTAATGAGAATCACAGCCACCTAAGAGCATCAGAACTGACTAAGAGGTGCAGATAAGAAATGGAGGCTGCAGTGATTGCAGATTGGACAGCAGAGCTACCAAAGGACGCCACATAGCCTCATTTTTGAAGCAGTTGCCCCCAGCGCAGCATTAGATAGATATTTTTACATTATTTGCAAGAGAAGTTAGGTTAATTGCATTTATTTCCTCAAATCTTCTATCAGATCTATTTTTGTAGATATTTTGCCTATAAATACAGCCCTGAACAATGTAATAAGGGTTGGTGGGTTGTTTGGTTGATCTCTCATTTGAGATTTGCGCTGTAAATATTAAGAACTTTTGTAATCAAAGATTGCTGGAATGTTTGCATCTTAACTGGCTGGTTGTGCTTTTAATGGCTGAAGAGCATATTATGGAATTCTCGTGCTTGCTCACGGTTCAATAAGTTGTTTCTCCCTCTGTTTATCAGTTTATACATAGATGTATCATCTATATATCATAATCTAAGTTGCAGGAAAAAGGAATAGATCAGAACTGGTTTTCATGCCCTCTATGCTCAATTCTTGTAACTTCTCTATGTTTTCCTCTGAACCAGTGATGAATATGCATTTTTAATTAAACATGTTTAAGCTGTTTCCTTCACATTTGAATGTTGTCTAGGAATTCTTCATTGCCCTATTCAGCCTTCATCCACTTTCCCTCTTTGGCTGGATGAGAGATCCTTAATTGCCTCTCATCCCCTAACCTCCATTTCATCCTTGTTCCAGCATTAAACATTGTGCCATGTGTAGCTATCCTGCTCCATATTCCCCTCTTCTACCAAAGAAAATACACCCTTCAGTTCACATTCATGGACTCCATGCCCAATGGTTTGAACTTCTTACTTTGCATGCCAACTCTGCTTGAATAGATCAACCATCCCACCAATGTAAATCAAAACCCATGTGCATCATATCTAGCCTAAAATCATCCCTTAAACAAAGCTAAAACCCAAAGAGAGAGCCCTCTCAGACTGCTGGTAAGCTAGGACTTGCAGTCCAAAGCTTGGTTTGTGGTCACCTTGGTCGTATTCCCTTAGGAGTCAAAGGGAACAACCTGAGTGTTAACACAAGGAAAAGAGGATCATTCTAGAAGGGGTCAAAGATAAAATAAGGCCTCATATCCATGAGAAGAAGACATCATATGAGATGTACAATACAATCCTGAAGTTGTATCAAAGTACTAGTGATACCAAGAATCTTGCTCTTAAGTAGAAGTTGAGGAGTATTCATATGAGAAATGATGAGCCCATCGTCCCATATTTTTCAAGGTTCACTCAGGTATGAAATGAACTAGGTTGGGTGGGGGAGGTTTTATTTTATCATGATCTTGTGATTTTCTCCTTACTTGGACTTCACAAGTCATCGAAAGGGTTCCAGGGTGTTGTTACTGGGAGAGAGAACTTCCCAAAGTGAGAAAGGTTTTGGATTGACTGCATATAGGAAGAGATCTAAAGAAGAACCATAGAAGGGAGTTCAGTTATGACAGAGGGTGAGGAGAATTGTGCCCTTGCAGGAAAGGGTAGCAAGGCTAACGACAAGAAGGGCCAAGGAGAGGCTAGGTCCAATGAGAAGTGAAAGAAGAAGGATATAAGTAAGATCAAGTGCTTCCATTGCCATAAGTTTGGAAATTATGCTTCTAAGTGTCCTGGTAAGAAGAAGAGAGCTAAGAAGGATCATCTTGTTGCATCAGAGGAGGTAGATGAGTTTTCTACCCAATTCAAGAAGGATTTCTCATTGATGGCTTGCATGGAAAGCTCAACAGATAAAATTATGTGGCAAGAGCTTCCTTCCACATGATCGAGAATAGGAAGAGTTTTAGCCACCTGAAGGAGGAGGAAATATAGGTTCAAATTGCGCTAGGAGATGATGGTCAATGTGCAGCTAGAGGAGTTGGTATTGTTAGCTTTTAGAGGGAGCCAGGTAATTCCCTTCACCTCAAAGATGTTATTTATGTTCCAGGATTGAGGTAGAATTTTGTTTTGGTAGCCACCCTTGAGGAAAAGCGATATGATGTCATCTTCAGTAGAGGTAAGGAGTAGCTCCAACACTTAACTTTTGGATGTAAGAAGCAGATAAGTTTGAGGGTGAAGAATCTCTACAAGTAGGTAGAGACAGGTGCATCCCTAAGTAGCAAGGAAGGTAGTGCATAGAGTAGAGAAGTGATGGTTGAGCGAGAGCAAGATGGAGCTCTCATGATGGAGCCGTAGCCAGTATCTTAGTTTTAGTCTAAGCTAGTTGGAAGTTGGGTTGATTAGCAAGATAATGATGATGAGGACCATAGCCCAGGGTGAGTCGAGGTAGTCACTCAATCAGACTCCTTGATTTGTGTCGTAATCATATGAGCCAAAACAAATTCCTTCTTATGCATGACCCTAGTTCATAAAAATTAGGAGATTCCCTATAAAGTAGGATGACTTCCTTTAATTTAGGAATCAATCTCTAAAAATTAGGACGAGTTAGGTGGCAGGTAACTGGTGTGTTGAAATTGAAGGTTGAGTTCTTGATTTTCTAGTGTGAGTTAATTGAGGAAAAACAAAACTGATTGATTTTCAACTGGTTGACTTGAAATAGGATGAATTGCATGAGTAGTTAACTCATGCTAACTCAATCAATCACAAAAACATCCTTTAATAAGAAAACTCACTAATTTTAATCATTCAAATTTCCTTTAAAAGAAGGAACAAAGGCACAAGTTTAATCATTATTTTGGTGAGCACGAGTTGGTGAGACTAAGCAATAGGAAGTACATGTTTGTGCGTGGAGCTTGTGAGAGGAATAGTGTGCAAAAGAAGCTTGTGAATAGGTTGGTAGAGGGCTACAGAGATTAGCAGTCTTGCAAGGGTTTCAATCTTAGATCAAGAAAGAAAGGCAAGTGTGTCTTTCAGATTGAAACAACTGTATTTTATAAGGGATCAATTGCTCAGTTTTTTCTATCAATAAAGTTCTCATCAAGCAGAGGGTTTTTTCCAATTGGGTTCCCTAGTAAAAGAATAAAAATGTGTGACTATGTTTTATTTCTGTTCCTAATTCCGCTGCAAAATGAGTAGAGAAAGCTTTTGTTTGTAAGAAAAGAAAGTGTTTTTCAAATTGTTCTTATTAGCAGATCATATTTTCGTGGAAATTCTATAGGCAGCTTACAACACACTGGTTTATGTTATTTTAATGACAAATAAGCATAGAATAGGGCCTCAAGCCTGTAAAATAGGCTATAATAGCTTTAGCGAGTACAATGTAATGGGTTTTTTATATCAGTTTCAGGCCTTTTATTTGGACAATAAAATTAATGTCATGTCTTTGGTATGGATTCCCTTGTGACAGGAAAGTAAGCATAGAAAAATTGTCTGATGTTACTCATTTTGATATGATCTAATACAAAATTTCTACCTATCGTACACAAATTATACAAAAATAAAAATAAAAATAAAAAATCAATTTTTTTAGATGATTTCAATTTGAGAGACTTTTCATTGTGCTCAAAACTCATTCTCCCATTCCCATATCACAAAATTTTGCAACATAGCTATCTTTATTTCTTTCACAACTCTCATGGTGATAATTCAAAACTCCTAGCATCCACGCATTAGCTATTTATGCTCAGTAGAGAACATTTTTTTCCAAGTTACAAAATTTGGGAAATTAGTATAATCTCCCTCATTTTGAGTATGGTTAAACCCTAGAATCTTTAAGGTATAGGGTCATTTAACAACAAATTCAAAGTTTTTACAACAATATACTTAATACAAGATTAATATATCGCTTGTGGGAGTTGAACCTAGGTGAGGAGGATAAGAATCATTCCTCCTCACTCCCTAAGATAAACACAATTAACCACAACCAATAGTGAATATATGTCAGATTAAATTAGATTTCCTCTGTAATAGGTGGTATTTTACACTCATTCTTGAATTCCTTTAACATTGTCCTTCTTTTCTGCTGTAGAATAATATTTAGTACAACTTCTATTCCATTCAATCATTTCACAATTACTCGATTTCTCTTTGCATAATTGTTCTTAAAATTTTAAATTATTCTATTTGATAGGAAACTGATGAGTCCTCTTGCATTCTAGAGAATTTCCCATTGACTTACCAGGGTTTTTGCAATTCTATATAACTTGAAACATTTACAAGTTAAACTTCTACTCAATGTTTCATAGATTCGATTTTAAAATAAATTTGTAATTCTAAATGCCATAAAAAACCTAGACCCTGGAGACCAATTCATTGTATTCATATTGTCAAAGCTTCATATGTCAAGGGTGAAGGGTTGCTTGCAAATAATCCAAGTGTTAAAAATAAGTCAGGATCTTCTATTTGCTAACCCCTAATTCACTCTTGGGATAAATATTCCCTTCTAGAGTATATAATTTAGGTAACACAATTCTCGTGATCCTTAAAGACTCACTTGGTATACACAATTTACGAACTATGTACGAGAGAAAAGTTGCAATAATTAAGAAGTCGCTAATTGTTGTTGCCTTTAGCAATTTTACAAATTTGATCACAATTTCTGTTCATCCGTTCATGAATTTCCTTTTAATTGGCATTTTCCATAAAGAAATTTTAGAGGACATATTGGTTGTCTGGTGCATCAAAATTTCAATGAGGATCGGTGATGGTGAAAACTTTGATTTAGAAAACCTGTGTGCAGGGAAGAAAAGGTAGGGTAATTCTTACAAAGTCATGCGTTTGGAACTCTAATCGACTGTGCATGCCCCTAAAGAGTTGCCAAAGTATCATTCATTGAAATGACAAAAGAGAGCACATAAGTCTGATTTGGGATCCAGAAGATCTTCCTCCTTAACTTATCCCACCTATCTCCATCTACAGTCTTCTTGTCCTCTTTTTCAAATTTCATCATTCATTTTAGGCAATGTATCTTGTATCGAGTCTTATATTCCATCGTTGTTCCTCATTTGGTACGATATAATTTTAGATATTGATCCTCATTTGGTGCAATCTAATTTTGGATATTGATGCATCTGCTAGCACTTAGTGGTATTCAGTGGTGCATATATCATAATCGTAGGTCAGAGTAGAAAATATACAATAATGCAAATAGGAAGAGGGTTTGTGATGGAAACTAGGAAGAGGGTTTCTTTAATATTTGGATGCAAAAAAATAGTAGTAAGAGCAGAAAATTTACAATAATGCAAAATAAAAAGAAGGTCTGTGATGACAAAACGGGAAGATTTTTTTTTAATATTTGGGATCAAGAAAATGTGAGTAATGCAATGTTATAAAATAGATATTTTAAATAGAATTTCTTTTTTGGAAAATTGATTTAAAGATAAATGTTAATAAGATTGATATATATTTTATTTTTTATATATTTAAATAATGAGATAGTAATATAAGTGATTTCATATAGCATTAGAGTTGGATGTGGGGTATTTTATCACCTAGATTGAACCTTGGGCTGAAGGACGGCAATGCCAAGGTAGCCACAAACCACGCTTAGCCAAGTAGCTAGCCCTACTAGGGAAAGAGAGCGATCTCTCTGTAAGGATCTTAGCCAAGATGACTGGATCAAGAAAATGATATTAGGTTAGGTATAGTAGCACAAGGTTTGATTTGATTTTGAAGGGTTTTACTGGATCGAGAGGAGCCAAACAGTTAGGGCAAGGAAATTAGGTCAAAATTGCAGGGTTTCAATGGGGCAAGGTAGGCACAAGGCTTAACACTCTAGGATTTGATAGGTGAAATGATTCAAAGGTAGGTGAGGAGCTAAAAAGAGCATGTAAGCAACATGGATTCTTCCTAAACTGAAGAAAACATAGACTGTGAACATTTTCCCAGAACAGAGCATAAATATTATGGGTTCGGCCTATCAACTTGAAAACATCCACTTAAAGAGTATGAAATGATGAGATGGAGTCAACAATACATTTTAAAACATGAAAACATAAGAAAAACTGAACTAAACATCATACCACATGGATCCCAAAGAAATAGCTACAACTTTTCATTAATCTCTCGCTAAAACTAATACAAAATGATGTCTACTGAAAGCATAAGCATCCAACTGAGTCCAAGCCATACAATGACTGAGGAAAAGCATCATATAGACCCCAAACAACTCATCCTAAGCTCAAGGGGTTGAATCCATGAGAAGAGGAGCTGTTTCTAACAAGATCTGAACTGCAAACAAGGAAATAGGGTGGTCAAACTGATTCATCCCTAACCCAAACAAATTGATACATTACACCTCATGAACTTGTTTTACCTGATGAATCTACCCTAGTAAGCTCTAGAAGCATCATAATTAAATTCAACTGATCAATTACAAGGATAAAATCGTGATTTTCCAAGGTGAAAGTGAAAACTGGGACAAAACAATGAAAAACTGGACAATTTGTCAAATGTGCAGCACAAGTGCTAGGCACACAATGCCAATGCTAGGCGCACCCTTCAACTTCAGCTACAGTTTGGGAGGCCTTCTTGAAGCCCAAATTGGGCCCACAATAGCGTGTTGGAAAGTTGTGCCTGTCTACTTTCTGGAACAACATGAATTTTTTTATTTGGAGTTCATTTTCCCCGTCAAAAGTCAATTCTCCCAACACTGCTCAGCACACAATGCCCGGGCCAAAAAGAGGGCAGAAAGGTCATTTTTGGGTGTTTTTTGACCTTTTGACCAACCAGTTCTCCCCAAAATCCTTAGCAAAAGTACAGGGTGTATCTACTCATCACTAGAAACTCAAAAATGCTGACCTTTTCCTCATTGGATGCCCCAAAAAATAGCGTAGCACCCATGGCGCTGTGCGTTTGCCTTCCATGAATGTGCAAAAAATGGACTGAAAAACACAAAAAACTCAAAATGACCAATCATGCCAAAAAATGTGTTTTATGACTATTCAAAGATTAGAGGCATGTAGGGATGCCTCAACAAGCATGTCAAGTCTCCTCCTCTCCTCTTTCTTATTCAATTTGTCAATTTTCTCATGAGCTCTTTTGAGCTTGCTCCTTGCCACTTGGTTTCTCCTTGCATAATACTTGGCCATCTTCCTTTGCAACTCAATGTATATGTTTTCTTTATCAAAGGGGGTCTGTTATAGACATATTTTGGCACATCGACCCCAAACTTATATGTCGATATATTAGGGCTCATCAACCGAACATAATCATTTGAATACATCATTCCCCAAAAGTTCCATCTGAGAAACCATCCAGAAATTGCCTAAATTGTAGCATACTGATTGCTCCACTGGAAAAATGCGATGCATATTGGGTGGTACACTACCAGGGTGTGATGCATACTATTTATGCCTTCTATACGGTGTGATGGGTGAGGATGGACAAATTTCTAGGACAGTTTGTTAGTTGGTTGCTCATGGAATCTTATAGAAACTTCTCTTGTGCCACTTGCCTCTCTGAATTCGCCCAAGGATGAACAAGGGAACTAGGAAACCATCTCCAATACCTTCCCTTATGGAACCAATAATAACAAGCAGAATGACATTAATCAAACCCCATGGATGACTCACACCCTTGTAAAAATCTATAAATTGATCTCCCATCCAAGAGTTCAAGAGGCTGAAATGTTGTGAATTGCAAGTAAGTGCTGATAGTTTGTAATTGAGGAGAGAGCATTGTATTATTGTTGGTGTGATCTTGCTATTTCATGAGGTGAAGAAAGATTGAAGCTGGGAGGATGGCGCTGGGTCAGACAACTCGATTGTAATTCTCCTTTCTATTAATAAAGCTCTTCAAGTTTTCTCCCGTATGATTGTGCATTGTGAATGCTATCATTTGTTCATTATATATCTAATTCTGTAATGTTTATGTTGTAATAGATCATGATGCTTTGGCAGTTCTTTGTTGCTGTACTAGTGCAGGTACTCTCTAAGGGTGTTAAGTATGGGGAGGAGTTGCGGGATCTACCAAAGGAGAGAGAGATCAAACAAGGGATTAAGTGGAAGTTCCATGTTGGTTCCACTATCTTTACCTTATTTGTTACACATAGGAAAAATCTTTGAATTGCTTTAAACTGTTGTTTCTAGGGTAGCTGCCAAACCTAGAGGGTTAGTCATTCGACTAGACACTAATTTTCCTAGAAACAAATTGGCAACCATATTGGGGAAATAACAGATGTTTTTTTTATTGTTATTGTGTGTTTTATCTTCAATTTGATAAACTATAGACAGATTCTGAAGCCAGCCAGGTAGCTTTCGAACTGCTCTTGCTTTGCAATTGCATAGTAGATGAATGATGCTTCATTCAACCTCTGGTTTAGTTTATGAATTAAACATTTGACTTGCAAGCACATCTAGATGACCTTTTGGTAGCTCAGTGACCTCTCAAGGCATTGCATCATACTTTGCTCATCATTATTTAGCAAAACCCATCTTAATTCATTGAAAACAACTCCACATTTGAGCCAAAACCCATTTCGGTAACGCTCCTTGGACCATTGCACTGTCTTCCACTATGACGCAGTATGCATAGCGCCTCTCGAGTGTAAAAAGTGCGATGCATCTCAATTTCTATGAAGCCTAGGTGTGATGATTGACTGAACTCTTTTTCCATCTAGAAATTGAATGTTTTGACCTGTTTTCAGTTTTGTTTGGTTGTTTTGCTGCAAATGAATAGTGCCTCTTCACTGAAGCTTACTTGCATCACTTAGATCAGCCTCAATTACATTAAGATTAGTGAATTTTTTTGTGTATTTTTTCCTCATTTACAATCCTTTGTCGAAAAGTTGTTTTAGTCGATTTGTCGCTTTGACACAAAAAATGTCGTAATTGTCATTTTTTGTCGAAAAGAGAAGTGTTGTAAATTATTCCTTCCCTTGATAATCGATTAAAATTTTCTTGATGCATTTGATTAGATTTGTTTACATTCAAAGTGTCAAAAGCATTTTTATTCAAAATTGAAAGTGTCATTTTGAGTCTTCCTTTCTCTTTTTGAAGAAAAAATTGTCGAAAATGTCATTTTGAGTGCAATAATTTAGATCTTTGCTGCATTTAGTTTTCCTTTTTGCATCTTTCACAATAAGGAAGGAGGAAAAAAAATACATGCATTTGCATTTAGCTTTTTTTTATTTGTGTGCGAAAAGATGATTTAGGGAAATGCACTAGTGTGTGCTCTTTGCTCTTTTCTTAAAAGCACTATTATCTTCTTTCCCTAGTAGCTAAGATTTTCATTGCTCAAATAAACAAAGATTGTTTATCATTGTAGATTGCATCTTAGGAATTTCAAATCATCATTATGTGGTGAACCATTGAAAGGCAAAGTCTAAACAAGATCAACTTTAAAATGAATTTCAATGAACCTAACAACGCTTTGGAACCTAACGCAACATATCTAGAGGTCTAAGCTAGTGACATGTTCCGACATCGTTAAAACTAGTGGCTATCATTTTCATTCAAGGTTGGGTAATTCCTCCTCCTTGATACAACAAGCGTTAGCACAGACTTGTGCTCCCCATACCGTTGCATATATATTGGGAGACCACAATATGCTTAAATCCTTTATCCATAGGAAACTGATTCTGCCACCTTATTGATCGCAATGCACTGAACACAACATTCGGGAAGATTGACTACCATACATAAGTCCTTGGTAATTTCTCTTTAATTTATCGCCAAGGTGTATATTGCAGTTTTGCGATTGGTTTGGTAATCTCTTTGTCTAGATTTTCCAAAGTAGTCATCTTCGTTCCTTTTCTACTCTCTAAAAGAAAAGGTCCATCTAAGCACTTGTCCTTTCAGGCTCATTAAAAATCATAGGAGACTAGAGTCATCTTTAGCTTTTTCTCGACTCTTAAAAATTGAAAAAGCAAAGTTGTGTCCAAGCGTCTTTCAAATTAATTGAATTTGGAATAACATCATTTTCCCCTTAATTTTGAGTTGATCAAGTAATCCACAATCGTGGAAGAAACTCAATCAAAACCCCGTCGTTCGCAGAGATTAGCGAGTCAACCATCTTTGTCTCCGAAAGCAAAGCCAATCTGGACAAAACGGTCTCATTTAACTAAGTCCAGTTCGTTTGGTTTATCTGAAACTTTTGTTTCAACATCGTCAGAGACTCCAGTTACTCCGATTATTTCTGGTACATTTTCCTTCAAAGAGGAAGTTCTACAGTTACAAGAGGACATTAAAACTGATCCTAGTGTAACGGTAAACACTTCTACATCTGAAACAACTCCATCTAGAGTTGATCCAGAACCCATCTCAGTTCAAACGGAGGCTACATTTGAACCAGTCGTTGTTCAAGAACCTCCCTTTGAGACTGGAGTTCATTTACCTGAACATCTAGACTTTAAGTTTCAGTATTTAGAAGGTGTCACCCCTCTAGTATCTATCACTGCAGAAGTTATACCTTCTTCGACTCCAGAAATCGTTTACGGACCTGACGGTCTACCTCTTTCACCTGGTTTGATTGCTATAGAGGAGATAGTAGAAGATCCCCCACCTAGTACCCCGTTTCATTATGGGACTGGGATTAATTTGTATCCTTCTACTCCTGAGTTTGCTCCTTTTAATCTTGCTTCATCGCAAGTTCTTGTCGAATCGTTTGGAGAGATTTCGGATAGGCTAACCATGTCTGAGCAACCATCAACATCTAGGAATGTGTCATCTGATGCAGCTGCGACAGAATCTCCTGCTACTATTCCTACAATGTTTTCTGGTACACCTGAGTCATATTTATATGGTACACCATCCGTTCCAGCTAGTTATCAATCACTATTTGGAGTCCACTCAGGGGTTGCTTCAGCACCATGGTCTACTCCTATTTATTCATCTAGAATCCCATCTAGTTTTTCTTACATTGAAACTCAGTAATTTGATCCTGCATACCAGTATCAATTTGGGCAAACCAATTTTCAAAGACCGATATATCCTTTAAACATTGGACTGCCACCATATGGAGAGCAGTATGCCTATTCACCGTTTCCTTCTAGGGGACAACCTATGAGAGTTTCCAACAATATTCAAGTTAAACTGGAATTACATCTAGTGGTTGGATACCAATACTACCAGAACAACCAAGGGTTGTATATCCAACGCAACCGATCTGACCTATGTCAAATATTCCCACTACATCTGCTGTTACGACTGTGTCGCAAACACAAGCACAGCCTATTGTGTCTCAACCTCAACCTACTCCTTCTTCCTCGTAGCCTCAAGTTTCAAGGCAGAAGACTCAAGTCTCTCAGGTTGTGTTACAACAACCACTTGTCTCTATGGCTCACCCGCAACCTCAGGTTAGTGCTCCATTATTTGGAATGACTCAGGCACAAATGGGTATTGTCAATCCACAACTTGGTCAGTCTTCCGGTACTGGGAAACAGCAAACGGTCCAACAACCATGGCTGGCGCAATATCAACAACCGCAATTCCAGCAAACCCAACCTCGGTTTGGACTTGGTTCACAAGCTCAGACTGGATTTGGTTAATATCAATCCTACCGAGGATCTAGGCAACAAGGCTTTGTAGGTTATGGACAACCAGGTTTCCAAACCGGTTATCAACAACCAACCTATACTGGTTATGTCCAACAACCTTATCAAGGTCACTAGAAACAGATGCCTTATGCTGGTATGCAAAGACCTATTGCTCAGGAAATTCCATCTTATCCTAGGTATGCTCCACCAAACCTAAATCAGCAGTTCCCTTTTGTAGCAACTCTAGAACTACCAGATTTGAACTGGCTCACGAATGATCCAATTGCATATGCCCCTTGGTGGTTGACGAATCCTCATAAACTCCCCTCTGATATTCCTAAGTTCAATGGAAATCTAGGTGAAGACCCATCGAATCACATAATGACTTTTCATTTATGGTGTTCATCCAACACTCTGAATGATGATTCGATTATACTTCGCCTTTTTCAGATAACACTTACTAGTCCAGCAGTGAAATGGTATATTGAATTTCTTAGGGCTTCGTTTGATAACTTTGCCATCCTTGCCACTACTTTTCTAACCCACTTTTAGTTACCCATCAGGTACGAAACTGGAACAGAACTTCTTACCAACTTTAAACAGACCACATCCACTCACATATCTGATCATATTCATGAGTGGCGGCATCATCGTTGAATGGTAAAGATGTATATTCTTGATTAGCTTTTAGCTGAGTGGTTTATTAAGTCCTTATTGCCATCTATCACTAAGGACGTGGCGAAAGGAGGAGTTGTCACAGAAGAGCAAGTCGTTGCTAGTGCCCAATATTTAGATTTGATCTACACACAATCTAGCACACTCTATGATAAAATTCCCGATGCTCCTAGACTATCTTTTTCCGTTCCACCTCCTCCTAAATCGAGTAGGGATTCTCATGCCGGTAACGGTGTGATTGGTTCCTCAAGCACGCAAACCGCAAGAGGTCCATCTGGTCAAGCTCTTGTTGTTTCTAGTCAAAATGCAAATGACAATTCTCTTGCCTTGGAGATTAATGCCGTGTCATCTGACAAAGGCAAAAATCCAAAGCAACCAGGGGACAAGAAGAAAGGGAGAAATAATAAGAAGAAATAGGACAATTACACTCCTGAAAAATCATCTGAAAACCCTACTGTGACAAGGAAACCTCCTTGTTATCCATGTTTGATATGTAACGATAAGCATTTTACGAGAGATTGTCCACATCGATCTGAAGTTTCAAAAATTTTGAAGGCTTCGAATACCTCAGTGGTGTTGACTGATCTATTTCCAAACCCAAAAAATCATATGGTTTCTACTGATAATGCTTCCACATCCCAAGTGCTTATGTTATCCATCGCAAACAAACAAAATTATGTTTTGGTATTGACAAGGAATAAAGTTTATGGGAATCCATCGTCATCGAACAACTAGGCTACTGATCAACCTAGTTCTTTGACAACGACTTTGCCAGAAGTTGTTCCACCCGTGATTCCTGAATTAACCATTAAGCCACCAAAGGGAGTCATACATAAATCGACATTTAATCGTCGTGCTCAAGCTACTCAGAATTATAATATAGTGGAGGATCTAGCTCAATCGCCATCCACTATGTCGACACTTGAGGTATTGCAAAATTGTCCCTTCCAAAAGCAGGCTTTGTTATCAGTAATAGGTGGGATCGATCCAACGGATTCAAACCTTGTGATTTTTAATCATACTAAATATACACCACAGTTACTGGCCCAAAACGCTTTCCTTATACAGGTAAAAGCCCTCAATAAAAATGTTCCTCTAACCATCATTAATGAGGGGGCATCTACCTATATTATGTCAATGACTTGCTGGAAAACTCTTGGTTCACCACCCTTGTCACGATTACCAACAACACTAAAAGCGTTCGATGAAAGAACGAACACTCTATACGGGATTTTAAGTAGCTTGCAAGTTGAACTAGGGGGAAAAACAGTAGATATTGAAGTCTAGGTCATTGATGGACTCCTTGATTACAATATTTTACTGGGAAGGCCCTGGGTTTATGCTATGGCTGCCGTTGTGTCTACATATTTTCGAATGATTGCATTTCCCTTCAAAGGTGGAATCACACTCGTTGACCAACTAGCCTTTTTTTCTAATAGTTCACAAGCTACTGGAAGCATTCCATTGATCCATGGAAGTTCACAATCACTTCAAAATGTTGGAGTAGGTCTTCTAAAAGATCCTTCCTTGATGGGTATTTTTTCCCTCCTGTCTCCATCTGGTTTCGCGGAAGTGGACACAGTGGAAACCTGCCACATGATCTCTTCTACATCATCTGAGTTTAAGAAGAGTTCCGATTATTTTGAAAGTGATGATCATCGCGAGGCGTTGCCGCCAAGCCCCATCGAATCTTTGTAGCAATCAATCTTCTAGGCTTGTGTGGAAAACCCGAATCCACACTCAATGAGTGTTTGGGTAGATAGGTCTTTAGAATATGGTACCTCTTCTGATCCTTGGTCTCGTATACATTCTACAGACAAAGGAATCATCCAATAAATGATGATAAAAGAGATGTCGTGTGAAGATTATCATCATCGTCCCCACCTTTGAGATGACAATGAAGATTATTCAAACGACCTCAATCACCCTTCAATTGTTGATTTTTTATTAAATTCTGTAAACACAGTAGATTCCGAGCGAAATCTACCCAACATTGAAGAAACTATCTCCATTAATATTTCAACCAAACCTAATATTGTAGAGAATATTCACGTTGGAAAATCTTGTTCTCCATTAGAACTAGATACCTATTATGCTCTTTTCCACGAATTCAGAGATGTCTTTACATGGTCCTATGAAGAAATTCCAGGCATTGACTTAATAATTGTTGAACATGAGATCAAGATGTATCCTGATGTCAAACCAGTACGACAATGGCTTTGACTTGTTCATCCAAAGAAAGATGTTGCCATTAAAGTAGAGGTTGAAAAACTTTTCCGTGTTGGCTTCATTTACCTTGTACCCCTTACTAACTAGGTATCGAGTATTGTTCTTGTAATGAAAAAACAAGGAACGATAAGAGTGTGCGTCAATTATAGGGATGTAAACCAAGCATGTCCAAAGGACAACTATCCTACACCCTTCATCGACCAGATAATTGATGAATGTGTCGGATGCGAAATCTTTTCATTCATGGATGGATTTTTCAGATACAATCAAATCAATATCCGCCCATAGGACCAATCAAAAATTCCATTTATATGTCCGTGGGGCACATTCGCATATCGTAAATTGCCTTTTGGTTTGAAGAACACAGGGGAAAAATTTCAGAGGGCAATGAATTATGACTTCCATGACATCAAAAACATAGTTCAACCATATCTTTACGATCTGCCTGCTCACTCGCGAAAACGGATTGATCATCCGCAACATTTGAGAGCCATATTTTTACATTGCTGAAACTACAAGATACAACTCAATCTGCACAAATGTGTGTTTTGTGTTGGTTCTGGTTGACTGCTTGGTTTTATAGTTTCTAAGGACAAAATTTGACTCAATCCATTAAAGGTTCAGGCAATTCCTGACATGCCTCCACCTTCAAATTTGCTTTAGATTCAGAGACTCCAATGGAAAGCTGACTTTTTGAGGAGGTTCATTCCAAATTATGATGAACTTGCTAATGGTTATACACGTCTTTTGAAGAAAGGGGTACCCTTCCATTGGGATCAGGTCACGCAAGCTTCCTTTGATGCTCTCAAAGATTCCCTGATAAAGGCGTCATTAATGTATGCTCCTGACTATCAAAAATACTTCAACCTGTATCTCACCACTGCAGATACAACCATCACTATGGTTTTAGTGCAAGAAGATGATGGAATTGAACATCCTATATATTATTTAAGTCGTAATCTTAATGATACAGAAAGAAAGTACTCTTATGTTGAAGAGTTGGCTTTAGCAGCCGTTCAAGCAGTACAGAGATTTTGACACCATATACTCCTTTGCAAAACTACCATTGTGTCAGATTGCAACCCTATGACATACATTCTATCACGTCAATTGCTCGGGGGAAAATATTCCAAATGGATAGTTATCTTATAGGAGTTTGATCTGGAATTCATCAAATCCAAATCAAAGAAGTCTCTCGTCTTTGCAGAGTTACTTTGTGACCTTCCCTCGTCCTCCAACGATTTAACATTAGAAGCATCAATCGTGGATGAGAATTTGTTTCTGATATCGTTAAGTGATTTGTGGTACGGAGATATACTGATCTATCTCTAGACCCAAGCCTTTAGGCCTAACACCTTTCATACTGAACAACGACGTACTCAATACCAAGCCAAAGATTATTTGACCGTTGGTGATACACTTTATCGTCATGGTGTCGATACGGTTTTATGAAGGTGCCTCACGCATGAGGAGGCTGAAAAAGTTTTGAGTGATTGTCATTCAGGTGCTTGTGCGAGGCATCTATCTGGTTATGCTACTACACAAAAGATCTTATGAGTTGGTTACTTCTAGCCCACCATATTCAAAGATTGCATACTTGCAGTCAGAAGTTGCCATGCCTATTAGATTTTCGATCACAAAACAAGATTACCACCTACACCACTACATCAAGTCATTGTTGTTGGCCGATTCGCTAAATGGTGCATTGATTTCATGACATGTAACCCCACCTCAGCCGGGGGGCATGGGTATATTATAGTCATTGTTGACTGCTTTACAAAATGGGCTGAGGCGATGCCTACATTGAACAATAACGGTGAAACAGCTGCACTCTTTTTTTTCAATCATGTAGTTGTAGAATTTTGTCTACAAATCAGCTACCTCACTGATATCAAGTAGAAATTTCACCAGCAGATCCAACTGATATATGAAATGTACTAAAGCATAATACTAGATCTACATCTACCATAAACTTTGTGGAAGCTAATCAACCGTGAGCAACATCAAGCATGAACACATATAACTAATAAGAAGGAATCAATCACACATAACACAGAATATATCATTGGGGAAAGCACTAGCATAAAACCCCAACACTGTATTATCAATCAAGTGGAAATCCTCAACAACATACAAAAAGAATCAGCTCAATAACTATCCTACTCTATCTGCAATCAAAAGATGTCTCTGATGATGTAAATCATGGACTACCTAGGCCTCATTATATAGGCTGAAATTTGGCCTGATCATACCTGTTGTCACCTCAAGTCCAACTACGTAGTCATAGAGAAAATAGATTCCTTTCTTATGATAGGAATACTTACTAGAAATATCCTAGCATTTGATAGTACACTATCCCACATCTGATCTCAACTGGGTCTCTGACAAAACTGACATGCAACAGTTATCCATGAGTGAATCCTCAGTTATCTAAAATAATAGTTGTCACATGCATGGAAGCATTAAAAAACTATATTTTATTATTTTAGCAACTTGTTAAAATAATCTAACAGGACTTGATTAGTTAGAACTAGGTCAACTGATTCTCTCATTATAGAACTCATACTTATTCCCTCAATCAGTGGAGGAAATTAAGGATAAATTCCTCAATTAGTGGGACAACTCATGTGCATGCTCACAAAGACTTCAAATTCGAATTTCCTTAACTAATTAACTCAACTAAATTAATTAATTAATATTTCCAACTGCTATTAAGACCAAAATTAATTTTATCCTATAGATAGACTAGGGACTGCGATAAATAGGAAGGGACCCAAAAATAATATTTTTAGAACTTTCTATTTTTAGCAATTTCACCTCTCACCCAATATGGCCAATGACCTCACTGGCCAAATTGCTATTTTTAGATATGCTATATTTAGCAATTCTACTTTTAACACATTCTAAATTTAACATTTCTTGTTGCACATTTTTCAACACTCCCTCTCAACAAGAAAGGCTTTCTCTCGAACCCGATCCTGTAACTCTAGAATGTTCTGCATGCAACACATCTACCCAATCCACTTGCTCCAACAACACTTGGAACAAAAACACTCCCAAATGACCACTTTGTTAGGCTAGGAACATACTCTGATGTTGAAGCTCTACCTGCTACTGACAAGTGCTCCCTCTCTGATATCTGTGCTACTGCAACATCTCCATGCATCTTGCACCATTACACACCACTCTGTGCCACCTAGCACTGTGCAAAACACTTGTGCCTCTCACATTGCTGTAGCCTGCTAGCTATGCACTGTCCTAGGATTCCCTACATTGTCGCTCTCTCTGCAGCTCCATCTGTATCTGTCTCTACCCAATCAGTGAGTTCCTGCTACTCCACATCGAGGCTTTTGTATCAAGTTCTGATTCAAGAGGTTGTGTACCTCAAGGATCCTACCCCTCCTCCTTGGGACGATCACTCTATATCACCCCACCTCCTACTTGGAGGTATGGCTGCATGTGATACGTCAGCCCACCTAGCTCGAAGTTTCCCCTTACTAGAGGTCTCTGCATGAGTAGATGTCTCTACTCGATCTCCTCTCATCTTCCCCTATTGTGGCTACTCCACAACCTCCTGAAGCTGTTGCACCAATCGTGACTCCTCCACAATTGTCTGAGTCTTCTTCTAGCGCTGCATGTTGAGAGGTAATATACTCTCCCTCTCAACCACCAAATATCTAAGCTTTGCCTTACTCCTCAAGGCTTTGCATGCATATTGTACCTCAAGTGCATACATGTTCTTGGCTAGCACACCAATCTATGTCCACTTTCCCGCCGTCACGAAATTTTCTAGTCAAGGAGTTGATTTTAAATCAGTGAAATTTTGTATAGAAATTTTCATATCTACTCTGCAAACTCTAGGCCCAAAACTCAAAACTTTGAAATCTCCTCTGAGTATATTGTTCTTGCTTGATCACTTGTGCTTTGATACCATGTAGAAATTTTGTAGATTTTTTCTACAAATCAGCTAGCTTTGATACCATGTAGAAATTTCACCTGTAAAACAAACTGATGTATGCAATGTCCTAAAGCATAATACTTGATCTACTTTTACAAAGCATTAAGCGAAATCTTAATTGAATTCATGAGCAACATCAAGGATAAACATGCATAATTGATCAAGAGAAATAATCACACATAAAACAAGATATATCCAAGGGAAAGCACCAACATAAAACCCCAACCATGTATTATCAATCAAGTGGAAATCCTTTTCACAATACAAAAAGAACTAACTCTCAAGCTATCCTGCTCTCTATGTACTCTAATGATCTTCAATCAGAAGATGAAAATCATGGACTACCTAGTCCTCAATATATAGGCCACAAGTCCTCCAATCTCCTATAATAGATCCTTCTCCATGCAAGGAATACTTAATAGAAATATCCTAGCATCTGATAATACACTGTCCCACATCTGATCTCAACCGGGTCTCTAACAAAACTGACATGCAACAGTTATCCATGAGTGAATCCTCAGTTATCTAAAATAATAGTTGTCACATGCATGCAAGCATTAACAAACTATATTTTATTATTTTAGAAACTTGCTAAAATAATCTAACTGGACTTGACTAGTTAGACCTAAGTCAACTGATTCTCTCATTATAGAACTCATACTTATTCCCTCAATCAGTGGAGGAAATTAAGGATAAATTCCTCAATCAGTGGGACAACTCATGTGCATGCTCACAAAGACTTCAAATTCAAATTTCCTTGATTAATTAACTCAAATGAATGAATTAATTAATATTTCCAACTATTGTTAAGACCAAAATTAATTTTACTTCCTATAGATAGACTAGGGACTGCTATAAATAGGAAGGGACCCAGAAATGCTATTTTTAGAACTTTCTATTTTTAGCAGTTTCACCTCTCACCCAATGCGGCCAATGACCTCACTGGCCAAACTGCTATTTTTAGACATGCTATTTTTAGCAGGTGTATTTTTAGCACATTCTAAATTTAACATTTCTTGTTGCACATTTTTCAACACTCCCTCTCAACAATAAAGGCTTTCTCTCGAACACGATCCTATAAATATGGAATGTTCTGCATGCAACACATCTACCCAATCCACTTGCTCCAACAATACTTGGAACAAAAACACTCCCAACTGACCACTTTGTTAGGCTAGGAACATACTCTGATGTTGAAGCTCTACTTGCTACTGACAAGTGCTCCCTCTCTAACATCTACACTACTGCAACATCTCCATGCATCTTGCACCATTGCACACCACTCTATGCCACCTAGCACTTTGCAAAACACTTGTGCCTCTCGCATTGTTGCAACTTGCTAGTTATGTGTTGTCCTGGGATTCCCTACACTATCGCTCTCTCTGTCGCTCCATCCGTATCTGTCTCTACCCAATCAGTCAGTTCTTGCTACTCCACATTGGGGCTCCTGTATCAAGGTTTCATTCAAGAGGTTGGGTACCTCAAGGATCCTACCCCTCCTCCTTGGGATGATCACTCTATATCATCCCACCTCCTACTTGCAGGTATGGCTGCATGTGATCCCTCAGCCCACCTGGCTCGAATTTTCCCCCTACTGGAGGTCTCTACATGAGTAGATTTCTCTACTCGATCTCCTCTTAGCTTCCCCTATTGTGACTGCTCCACAACCTCCTGAAGCTGTTGCACCAATCTTGGCTCCTCCACAATTATCTGAGACTTCTTCTGGCGCTACATGTTGAGAGGTAATATACTCTCCCTCTCAACCACCAAGTCTCTAACCTTTGCCTTGCTCCTCAAGGCTTTGCATGCATCTTCTACCTAAAGTGCATACAAGTTCTTGGCTAGCACACCAATCTATTTCCACTTTCCCGCCGTCACGAAATTTTCTAGAAAAGGAGCTGATTTTAAATCAGCGATATCTCCCTCATCCGAACTCCGATTTAGCCAATTTTGTTTTTGATTTTGGGTATTTTTTCGCAAGGAATCAAAATCTACTATTTATTTCTGAAAATTTGGTACATAAATTTTCAGATTTGCTCTGCAAACTCTTGGCCCAAAACTCAAAACTTTGAAATCTCCTCTTAGTATACTGTTCTTGCTTGATCACCTATGCTCTGATAACATGTAGAAATTTTGTAGATTTTTTCTACAAATCAGCTAGCTCTGATACCATGTAGAAATTTCACGTGTAGAACAAACCGATATATGCAATGTCCTAAATCATAATACTTGTTCCACTTCTACAAAGCATTAAGCAGAAGCATAATCGAATTCATGAGCAACATCAAGTAGAAACATGCATAACTGACCAAGAGAAATAATCACACATAACACAAGATATATCCAGGGGAAAGCACCAACATAAAACCCCAACCATGTATTATCAATCAAGTGGAAATCCTCTTCAACATACAAAAAGAATCAGCTCAACAGTTATCCTGCTCTCTCTGTAATCAGAAGATCCTGATGAGCTTCAATTAGAAAATGAAAATCATGGACTACCTAGGCCTCAATATATAGGCCACAAGTCCTCCAATCTCCTATAATAGATCCTTTTCCATGCAAGGAATACTTACTAGAAATATCCAAGCATCTGATAGTACATTGTCCTTCATCTGATCTCAGCTGGGTCTTTGACAGAATTGACATGCAACAGTTATCCATGAGTGAATTCTCAGTTATCCAAAATAATAGGTGTCACATGCATGCAAGCATTAACAAACTAAATTTTATTATTTTAACAACTGTTAAAATAATCTAACTGGACTTGACTAGTTAGAACTAAGTCAACAGATTCTCTCAATATAGAACTCATCATTAATTCCTCAATCAGTGGAGCAAATCAAGGACAAATTCCCCAATTAGTGGAGAAATAATTGCATGTTCTCACAAAGACTTCAAGTTTAATTTTCCATAATTAATTAACTCATGGAGATTAATTAATTAATATTTTAAACTGTTGTTAAGACAAAATTCGTTTTTACTTCCTATAGTTGGACCAGGAACTGCTAAAAATAGGAAGGGACTCAGAAATGCTATTTTTAGAACTTTCTATTTTTAGCAGTTTCACCTCTCACCCAATGTGGCCAATGACCTCACTGGCCAAACTGCTATTTTTAGACATGCTATTTTTAGTAGGTCTATTTTTACCACATTCTAAATTTAACATTTCGTGTTGCACATTTTTCAACAGCCAATGCGATAGCGATATGTGATGTGCGATATCAACCGTCAGATCGAAAAAATAATGGACGGTCCTGATTTGATCAGCGATTAGCTATCGGTGATCCCCAATACAAAGGGCCAATGCATATTGCGACTTGCGATTGCGATATGCGATCAAGGCATGGACCCGATCGAATTATAGACGCAATTTCATCATATTTGAAATCTAGAAAGTCGGATTTTCAATGTATTCCTGTGTATTGGGTTTTTTGGCAAATACGCTAGGCAATTACGATTTGCAATGGAATGGCGGACCTGATAGGTTTATAGATGTGGTTGCTTTCTATTTGAAGTCCATATTTTGCGCCAGATAGTGTATTTCTGGTATATTTCTGTGTATTGGAATTTTGTTCCATTTTCGGGTTTTCACCTAAAGAAAGGCCCCGATTCCTTTGTAACAGCCCCTATCCTAAAATCATTGTGCCATGTTGTAAGCGGGCGTTTTGTAACAATGACGAAGGAATGCGTTATACGCAGAGAGCCACAAAGTCAGAGCACCAAAGGTCCAGATGCAGAACCACAGAGCCAGTGAGCCAGAGGGCCAGTCAAAGAGACAGAAGAATGATTACTCGCAAAGAAACAAACAAGAAGCCGCAGAGCCAGAAGGAGGCCTCACAAAAGCTAGAGAGCACGATTAAGAGGCAATGACATAGAGTTTTGGAGTCGCTTGGAGGTCGAGCAAAAACTAGAGAACTCAGAGAAGCCAAAGCCAGAGCCGAGAGTAGAAGCAGAGGTCGACAGAGGTTGGAGGCAGTTGCAGAGAATAGAGCTAGCGTTCATTCTCAAGGTTCCAATATTCAAGGTGACTGTAGGGGACCATTGAATCCATTGAGATGGAGTTCATAAAATCCAGAAGACTTCTAAGAGCCATGGAGCAGTAATGAAGCTTCAGAACAGCAAAGAGATCAAATGATCCAGCTATTGTTGATGTTTAGAGTGTGTTGAAGATAGAAGAAGGCATTCCAAAGACAGTGAGAGAATTCTGAGGGAGTTGGTGCAAGCTAGAGCTCAAGACAGCTCATATCACTGATTGAAGGAGTCTAGTTTAGAGAAGCCTAGATCTGTCTATAGAGTATGGATAGCCAGCGGGACAAGATGGTATTCTAAACCCCTAGGTTCAGTTGTAAACCAATGGAGTTGAGAGTGGAGCTTGTAAAATAATTTATGCCATAATCCGAGAGAGCCTAGTTGAGTTGACTAGAGCTCAAGGGGACGTAGCCTAAGAGGTTTGGGTGAACTCCATATTATATTGTTGTTATGTGTGATGCTTATTTGCTACATTGTTTCACTGTTATATGTTTTTATATCAGTTTAAGCAAATCAAGTTAAAGCACATAAACAGTTTAAAAACAAACACAAGCATACACCTATTTTCAAGAACTTTTTAATTCCACAATTGGTTAATCATAAGGTCTTGGAAATATATAAGCTTTGGAGTGGGAGAGGTTCTTGTAAGCTTGACAAGAGCCTTTAGTGCCCCATTTCAGATCAGTATTCGACCTTGGATTTTGCTTCTTTCAAAATCACGATCGCGCACAACCCAATTTGTACAAGAAGCACAGGCCATGGTGCCTTCTTCTTCCTGTGCAATCCAGCTGATAACCATGTCTATGGCAAACCTCAGCAACACATGCAGAGCTTTCTCCGTGTTATACATCCTGATGAAGGTGCCCTCAGGTGAGGCATACTAGTCTACAATGTTCAACAACGCCTGCATTACAACTTGGGACATGCATGGTGGATCTTGTTCAAAGATCATCATGTACAGAGGGGCGATGAAATGGTCAGATATTTTAGCCACGACTCCTCGATAGTTGCAGTTTGAGAAAAACTTGCAATATTCGTTCACAACACTCTTCGAAGGTGTCCATGCCCAACCCATACCAGGAAACTGTTGACGAGCACAGATCACATTGAGCAGGTAAGTAGACATGAAGAATCTTGCTTGTTGATCCTTGGGCGGACTTTGGGCATTGGATACATGCCCTTTTAATTAGAGAGCCAACATGTCGGACTAGTTGAACGGTTTTCCTTCACTTGTCAGCTGATCCAACATAGTAGCCCAACTCTGCAGGAAGGTCTTTGTACTCCCTTGGCCATACAAGTGGCATGCGAATATGACTAAGAATTGGTATGCCTTCTTGAGTGTCTTCATCATGTATATCTAGTTTGGTGTCACCTGAACTTTGTTGGCTCCCTTACCCAACACTTCAAGATGTCTCTTGTGTTCATGCTACTGTTGTTATGCTCTTAACCTGCAAATGATACCCAAATACAGAATATGCGAAGAAAAGATACCTAGAACACAGAATATGCGAAGAAAAGATACCCAGAACACAGAATAGCAATGATTTTATTATTCAGAGAGTAATGTTCACTTGCCTCTTCGAGTGGGCAACCTCCAATAGAGCAGAGCTCGACTACAAAATAAGACACGATGCTCCTCGCAGGGAGTTTCTATCCTTTATATATGACTCATACATGCAATACCACGGGCCAATACCGTGGTATTACTAATACCATCTATCTAATATGACGGCCCATTTGCAACTAACTGTGGTTCCATTATTAATTGCAGATTAACCACTTACAATTATTAATATGGGCTTTATTGATTCTTGACTATGACGTGGTCCCATTACATAGATAAGGGGGTTAGGGTGGGACCCTAACACTCTCACAGCTATCCGGATCTCAGTACAATCTCTCACTGCTACTCATAGACAAACAAGGCTTCTCACAAATCTTCTCCTCTGACCTCCAAGCCTCCTATTTCCTTGCACTGTTCCTCTAGGATGGTTTACCTTCAACCAAGTGGAACACTGCTCTTACACACTGTAAAACTGTGCAATCCTCAAGGAACCGTGTTCCTTCTCCATGGATGAGTTTCCTTTATACAAAAATTCCTCCAACCGATAGTACAATGTCCCTATATTTAATCTCAACTGGGTCTTTCTCTAAACTGACATGCATGAGTTATTAATGAGAGAATATTTAGTTATCTGGAGAACACTAGTTGCATGCATGCATGCATTAACTGATTGAACTCACAATTAGTTCCACAAATTGTTTGGAACTAATTTAATTGGACTTAACTTAGTTAACTGAGTTAACTAATTACAACTCATATACAACTCATCCTTATCTCCTTAATTAAGGGATAACTTCCTCAATCAAAGGGATAATTGTTGCATGACTTCAAAAAGACTTCATGTTTGAATTTATCGAACTAATTAACTCAAGATGAATTAATTAATTATTTTTCAAACAGCTGGTGAGACTAAATTCGAATTTTAATTCTCAATTTTAATTCAAGGACAAATTAAAATTGGAATATATACTAAATTTCTATCTATAGCAATGTTATTTTTAGCATTTCTATTTTTAGAATTTCTTGTTTCTATTTTCAACAATGCATGCTCAAACTATTGGAGACTCACTGCCATGAGTAGTTAACAATGAGCCTCATCTCCATGATAGTCTAAGAAGATGATGAGGGAGTAGAGCCTGAAGGCTCTCCCTCACTAATCAACTCAATCCACCTATTCAGATCCTCCACTTCTAATCTCTGCAAGTATGCCTCCTGATCCTCTGTCTAAACATTCGGCGTCACATACTCTTCATCATCATCATCCTCCACTTCCTCCAACCTCCTAGATAGATCCAAGATGTTATCTGACAATGTCTTGATAACATGTGACTGCTCCATAAACTTTTCGTCTGCAACAGACAACTGCTTGTAAACCTCTTCATCTCGCTTCCCATTCTCCATATTCATCATTGTTAGTTTACATTCAAGCTTAGTTACTCCTATGGTCAGAACACCGATAGGTACATCCTCTCGTCTATCGTAAATGTACAGTTTCTTAAAATGGGGAACAACCATCGCTTCGAATTGCTTCATAAAATCCATAACTAGTATAGCCTCATAGTCATCTATCCAAACTATAGTGAAGTCGACTCTCCTAGTCCATTCACCAAGTGTCACATCCACCTTTTCAGCTACACCAATCACAAAACCTAGAGGATAATTCACTACCTTCAGTCCAATCCTTCTTGCAATATCCTTGCTCATAAAGTTGTGAGTTGCCCCACTATCCACCATAGTGAGTACAACAACACTCCCAACCTTCATTTTGACATACTCCAATCTGTTTCTTTCTGGTTCTCTCCTTGAGCCAGCTTTCGTAGCAACTGCTTCTCCCAAAATATGCATAACTCCTACAGAAGTTTCTTCTTTGTTCTTTGTATTGGCTTATGCCAAGCCAGCCACTATTGGTCTTAGAGGACAATTCTTCACCATATGTGGTTCCTCACAAATCCAACACTTCAATATTTTCTTCACCTTCACCTTATCATGTGATCTTGAAGTCTCCTCTTTCGTAGTTTTCTCTTTTAGTTTGTCATTCCTTTTCTTCTTCTCATTAGAACCCTCATCATAATGTTCCACCAAATGATCCACAACAGAAAATGCCTCCTCAAGTGTCTTTATCTTTTGCCTCTTCACCTCATTCTGCACCCAAGGTTTCAGCCCTATGATAAAGTTGAATACCTTGTCCCCTTCCGCCATGTCTAGAAGTTCGAAAACTACACTTGAGAACTCTCGCTGATATGCCTATAGACTTCCCGTTCGCTTCATGTATTTTATCTTCATCTCTGCATCACATGTTTCATCATGTGGACTAAAATGAGTTTGCAAAGCCTTCTTCATGTCATCCCATGAAGTTATGTCTTCAGCATTTCCATTGGCAACTTGATCCATCCTCCTTCACCACCACATCTTGTCATCCTTAATCAAGAATTGAGAAGCTACCTTCACTTTGGATTCTTCATTGTTCATCCCCAAGCGCTCCAAGTATTGCTCCATATTCCATAGAAAGTTACCAAGCGTTTTTGCACTCCTTGTCCCATCATAAGAATCTGGCTCTTTGACTTTCACATGAGCTACACCTCCACCTAAGTTGTGCCCAACAACCCTCTTCAAAACTGCGATCTCTTTCCGAGCATTGTCAAGATCTTGCTACAATTTCAAGATTTCAGCCAAACCTTGATCCTTTGCTTCACTAATCTTCTTGACTTCCTCTTTCGTTTTTTCATATTTCCATTCAGTATACTCGTATCAAACCCTAAGTTCTTATAGCTCCCCTTTCACCTTCTCATAGCTCGGCCTTCATCGAAGCCATATCATAAGCAAATTCCTCCATGCAATCCAATACCCTGTCAAAGAAAGCTTCACCTGCATCTTTGTTAGATTCACCTATTACAACCTGAGATTCATCCACCATTTTCCTTCTTTGCGATCTTGTATAGACCATCCACCAAGTCACCTGCAAACCTAAACCACCTAGGGGATCCCACACCCAACATTTATTAAAATAAAAATGAACATTTGACAATAGTTTTTTATATTAGACATACATCTCTCAAGAATACAACACTAACACAATTGATCCAAATGGATCCAAGAATGTCTCTAAGTATTCGTAAAACCATTAAAAATCATGCCAAAGCCAAAGAAATGCTTTAAAAGGATTGAAAATATCACAAGAGGAAGCCTTTTAATACACGATCGGGAGGAAAAACCCACGAAATTGTGAATTAAACAAAGCAATTGTAGGTGAAATAGAGGATGCACAATAGTCATCCGATCTGGCCGATCAACGGTCTAGATCGGATCAGTAATCACAATTGGCGGTGGCTATTGGCACTATCAACAAATCCCATGTAATAGTTGCAACTGTGATTGGCGGGGAACTTATAAGCGATAGTAATTGGCAGGGTCAACAAGGACCGTCAATCAAGCACGCAGATCAACAACCCACGCTGCATCACCAGATTGCAATCAACAGATCCACAAGAGCGGGGTTATGTGTATATACAGATATGTGACCTGATGGACGAACCCAATGAGATTATTAGCTAGATTGTAGGGATTTTGAAGTCTGCCAAACACCACGTTTTAATGTATTTCGTAGTTTCATTTGTTAAACGAAATGCGAAGGGGAAAAGCGTCGATGCGATGTTGTGGACCTGAAAGGGTTTATCAATGGTATTAAACAATATTTCAAGTCCAGAATGTAGGGGTTTGCAGTGGTTTAGTGTATTTTCGTATTAAACAAAATACAAAGAGGTGGAGCCCTCCCGATATGTCATTGCCGATCCATGAACGGACCCGATGGAGAAATGAAACAATTTTAAGGATTTTTAAAAGTCCAATTTATGTGTTTTTGGTGGATTTCTTCATTTCAAATGCATTTCCCTATGTTTTAATAGAGCACAGCTATCTTAATAATTTCAGAGACCCGGGCACTCTAGCGGTATGGATAGGTGGCCACCTCCCCTCCATATGTTAAACAATGATTAAATAACACTGGCAAAGGGATTTTAAGCATTTCAAAGGTCAGGGAGACTGAGAATCCATGATGTGAAATGAATAGGTAGCGCAATTGGCTTTAAAAGCCATAGATAGAGAGCATAAGGGGTGGAGAGAATTATTCAGGAAAATGCTGAGACAGAGTTGGGACAGAGAGCATTAGGGGAGTCTGTGTACTCATAGAGAACTTGAGAGGTTCAAGTAAACTCTTATTTTTGTTTTCTATTGTGTGTGAAGCTCAAATTGAGCTCACTTTTGTAAGCAAAACTTTGCTTGAAGACATAATAGAGAGGCCACCAATGAAGGTTGGACCAAGAAATGTAGCCCAAGAGTATTGGGTGAACTCCTTATTAAATTTTTTGTCTCACGTGTTATCTATTATGTTTGTTTACTGCTTCATTGTCTATGCATTTCACAATCTTATTGATCCATTGCATTTAATGACATAGACTAATCCATGCACATAAGTATGTAATACCTTATTATTTATCGTAGATCTCATTTTCAGATCAAGTAGTATCAGAGCTTTAGGTTGCTAAGGTTAGACAAGCTTGTGTTGGACTGTTTATGAATGCTCACTAGATCAAAGCTTAAACTAAGAGAAGGAAAATCGGTTGAATCTAACCTAGAAATTGGTAGAGTCTATACTAGGAGGAAAATGTCAAAAGAAAACCCTTTGGAATTAGACTCTTAGTTCATGGACAGTTTCATGACCATGAGAGCCATGGTAGAAGAAATGTATAGAGAATTTAAGAAAGGTCGAAGTGAATATTCTTCTACTTCCAAACAAGACAAAGGAGCAGAAGAATCTCATATAGATGACCATTCTGAAGGCAAAAGGAAAGGAAAATAGGTTCCTCTATCCTCGCCTCTTGATAGCCCAAAAAATAAAATGAAGAAAACATCTTTGATTAAATTAGATGTTAAATTTGGTTTGCCTGTTTATGATGGAGAATTAAATGCAGAGTAGTTCGATAACTGGATTAGGCAGATTGAAGTGTATTGCAGGGTACAAAATATTGATTCAGACAGAAGTAAGATTCAACTGGCTAGCCTGTGCCTTGGAGGAACTGCCTTGGTATGGTGGGAAGGCAGGACACAAGCTGACTTGAAGAAGCATGGTAAAACTCTTTCTGTTTGGAGTGAATTTGTTTCTGCAAATAAAAAACAATTCTATCCATTAGCTTATATGCAGCAAACTATGATGAGTTGGCAAACTCTTCACCAATTAAAGGGCAAAGTGTACAAAGTTACACCCAAGAGTTTAGAAAAAGAGCTTTGATTCTAGGCATTTCTTTAGACTCACCTGAAACTTTGCTGAAGTATATGTGTGGTCTACATAGTTATTTGACACATACCATTCTCATGTTTAACCCTACTAGCATAGATGAGGTACCTATTTAGGCTACCCATCTAGAGGCTAAAGGCAAGAATGTGAACCTAAAGATTGGGGGATCATCAAAACCCACTGCAAGCAAGAACAAGGAAAAGAGGAAGCAGAAATGGAAAGAGAGGAAGGTCAATACTGTACAAAAGGCCAAACCTTCATGCACTCACTACAAGAAGGATGGACATGATGATGAACATTGCTGGTCTTTGCATCCGGATATGAAACCCAAGAAGTTCGATGGCAAGAAGCAGAAGGTTGTTGCTCCTCTTCAAAAATATTTGGGGTCAGACTCAAGTGATGAAACAACCATCACAACCACAGGTATACAAGGTAAAAATTCTAAAGCATCTTCTAGTAATCCTGCCCAAACTATTAATAGTGAAGAAAATGAGAGAAGAAGGTATGAGCTTTTTCATATTAGAGTTATTTCCAAGCATCAAAAGATTGATACTTTGTTTGATAGTGGCTCACAAGTAAACTTAATTCCTAAAGCATTTGTAAAGAAACTGGGATTACTAACCACACCTCACAAGAAGCCATATCCATTAGGTTGATTATGTGATAAAGCAAAGCTACAAGTGACTAGACAATGTAAACTTAGGTTTTCCATTGGTTCAGCATTTGTAGATGAGGTTGAGTTAGATGTAATTCCCTTATATATATGTGGAATTGTTTTAGGAAGTACTTACTTGTATGATAGAAAAGCCATCTTCCATAGAGCTAAAAATAAGTATCAACTTGTTAAAGAGGGAATAGAATATATTGTAAGAGCTCACAAACTCAAAAATGATTATACTCTCGTAAACTCAGGGCAGATGAAAAGGATTGTAAATTCATGCAAGAAATTTCACTAATGGTTGTAAAGGAAAAGAAACCTAAAAAAACCGATGTATTTGAAGGCTGTGATGCTAAACAACAAGCTAAGTTAGAAAAGGTTGTTTCAGAATATGATATATTATTTCAAGAACCTAAAGGTCTGCCACCAAAGAGGGAAATTGTACATGATATTAATTTGCATCAAGATGCTCCATTTCCTAACATTGGAATGTACAGGTTATCTGCTTTAGAGAATGCAAAAATCAAGAAGCAAGTACAGGAGCTTCTCAAGAAAGGGTTCATAAGACCAAGCACATCACCATGCAGATCTCCAATCGAGTTGGTGAGAAAGAAGGACGGTTTGTGGAGGATGTGCATTGATTACCGAGCACTGAATAAAATAACGATCAAGAATCATTATCCCCTTCCTCGAATAAATGATCTATTGGATCAGCTGAAAGAAGCTGTTCACTTTCCCAAGTTGGACCTACATAGCGGTTACCATCAGGTCAGAGTAACAGAGCAAGATGCATGGAAGACTGCTTTCAAAACAAAGAAAGGGATGTATGAATGGATAGTTATGCTTTTTGGCTTAACTAATGCTCCTGCCACTTTCATGAGAGTATGAATGATGTACTCATGCCTTTTATCGATGATTTTGAAATTGTATATTTGGATGACATTCTTGTATTTAGTAAAACATGGGAGGAACATTTAAAGCATGTAAAGTAGACCCTTGATGTTTTAAAGCAAGAAAATATCTATGTTAAATTATCAAAGTGTGAATTTGGTAAAACATCTTTGAATTATTTGGGTCATATTGTAGGGGGTGGTGAATTGAAGATAGATCCCTCTAAGGTTGCAGTCATTGTAAACTAGCCTAAACCCAAGTTTGCAGCCGAAGTTAGAAGCTTCTTAGCAGCAGCACAGTATTGGAGAAAGTTTATTGCTAACTTTTCCTTAATTATAGCTCCCTTACATGCATTGACAGGATTGAACAAGGTGTTTCAATGGGGAGGAAAACAGTAGAAAGCTTCGACACCTTGAAAGAGAAAATCAGTACATCACCAGTACTAGCATTGCCAAATATTCAACAGTCGTTTGAGATCGAAACAGATGCCAATGATTATGCCAAGGGAGCAGTTTTGATGCAACATGGTAAACCCATATGCTACCATTCTGAGACTTTTAATTCTGCAGTAGTAAATTATCCTACATATGATAAAGAAATGTATGCATTAGTCCAGCGTGTGAAAAAGTGGAAACATTACTTAATGGGCAAAGAAACAGTAATACACACTAATCATCAGCCACTTCAGTACTTGCACTCACAAACTAAGTTGCAACAATCAAGACACTAGAGATGAATAGGTTTCCTGCAGCAGTTTCATTTAGTCATCAGATATAAAAATGGCATACACAATAAAGTTGCAGATAAGTTGTCCAGACCAATCATAAATGCATCTACTATACTTAAGCATAACTCAATAATGCATGAAAGCTACATTGAACAATATGCTCAAGATATAGACTTTAAAGATTTATATGCAGCTTTAAGTAATGGCAAAAAGGTAGAATAATTATATTACTACGTTAAAGACCAACTCTTGTATCATTTGGGAAAGCTATGCATCCCACAAACAGAGAGAATCAATATAATTAGGGAAGCACATACTTCTTTGATATCAAGTCATTTTGGTGTAAGAAAAACAATTGCACAACTACAAAGATACTGTTACTGGCCAAAAATGCATGAAACAGTTTCTAGATATATAAGAGGGTGTACCATGTGTGCTAAAATCAAGCCCAGCAATAGAAAACTAGGCTTGTACACTCCACTACCAGTCCCTTCCTGTCCTTTGGAAAGTGTTTCCTTGGACTTTGTTGGGGGATTGCCAAAATCTAGAAAGGGACATGACTATTTATATGTTATTATGGACAGGTTCAGCAAAATGTGTATTTTAATACCTTGTAATAAGCAGACTACAATTGAACAAATAGCAAAATTGTGCTTTCAGCATGTCTAGGTGCATTTTGGGTTACCCACTTCCATATTATCTGATCGAGACTCCAGATTTGTTGAGAATTTTTGGTCAAGTCTGTGGGAATTGATGGACACCAGACTGAAGAAAAGCACATCCTTTCATCCACAGACAGATGGCCAAACAGAGGTAGTCAACCGGATAGTGATCCAGTTGCTCAGGGGTTATTACAGCAAGCATCCCAAGCTTTGGGATGAAAATTTATGTTATGTGCAACATGCTTACAACCATGCTAAACATTCTTCTACACAGACATCTCCTTTTGAGACCTGTTTTGGTTTTATACCAAGGTCTCCCTTGGATTTTTTCTTTGAAAAATATATAGCAGTTGCTAGACACAGTAATGTGGACAAAGCAATCAGATTCATTGAAAAGATCTAAGAGATTCACCAGGAAGTGCAGGAACAGCTGGAAAAGAGCCAAGCCAATTACAAGGCAAGGCATGATAAACATGGGTGGAGCATAGCTTCCAAGTTGGTGATCAAGTATGGTTGTATATCAACAAGGACAAAATGTAAGGTGAAGGAAAGAAGCTGAAGCTAATAAGGTATAGGCCTTTTAATGTACTTGAGAAAATAGGTAAGAATGCTTTCCGCCTTGATCTACCAACATACATGCACATCTATTCAGTAGTAAATACATAAAATTTAAGACTGTTTGAACCTTCATTAATTGAAGATCCTAAAGAGCAAAGTCAATTGCCTTCCATTGATGATATGTTTCCTGAATACATCAATGAGCTGCAGGAAGATACATTTTTGAATAGGAAGGTGAGGATAATACACAGAGGAGATGTCGAGTACCTAAGGATTGGACTCAAGGGTTCAAAACCCAATAGCACAAAATGGATAGAGATTGGACAAGTGAGATAGCAATATCCTCACTTGATTGATGCTTGAAACCCAACTTTTGGTGGTCAAAAAGCCTTTTTCAATGGGAAGGCGTGATCCAAATGGATCTAGGAATGCCTCTAAGTCTTTATAAAACCAATAAAAATCATGCCAAAACCAAAGAAATCCTTTAAAAGGATCGAAAATATCATAAGAGGAAGCCTTTTAATACACTATTGAGAGGAAAAACCCATGAAATCGTGAATTAAACAGAGCAATTGCCGGCAGAATAGAGGATGCACAATAGCCATCCAATTTGGACGATCAATAGTCCAAATCGGATCGATAATCACAATTGGTGGTGGCTATCGGTGCTATCATCAAAACCCATGTACGATTTGCGACTGCGATCAACGGGGAAATTATAAGCAATGCGATAGCGATTGGCGGGGTCAACGAGGACCGTCAATAAAGTGCACAGATCGACAGCCTGCACTGCATCGCCATATCGAAATCGACAGATCCACAGGAGCAGGGTTATGTGTATATAGATATATGACCTGATGGATGGACCCGATGAGATTATGAGCCGGATTGCAGGGATTTTGAAGTTTGCCAAACACCACGTTTTAATGTATTTCGTAGTTTCATTTGTTAAACGAAATGCGAAGGGGAAAAGAATCGATGCGATGTTGTGGACCCAAAAGGGTTTATCAACAGTATTAAACAATATTTCAAGTTCGAAATGTGGCGTTTTGGAGTGTTTTAGTGTATTTTTGTATTAAACGAAATACACACAGGCGGAGCCCTCCCGATATGCGATTGTCCATCCATGAATGGACCCGATGGAGAAATGAAACAAATTTAAGGATTTTTAAAAGTCCAATATATGAGTTTTTGGTGGATTTCTCTGTTTCAAATGTATTTCCCTGTGTTTTAACATATCGCGGCTATCTTAAGAATTTCAAAGACCCGAGCACTCTGGCGTTATGGATAGGTGGCCACCTCCACTCCTTATGTTAAACAATGATTGAATAACACTGGAAGAGGGATTCTAAGTGTTTCAAAGGTTGGGGAGACTGAGAAGCGAAGATTTGAAATGAACAGGTAGCGCAATTGGCTTTAAAAGCCACAAACAGAGAGCATAAGGGGCAGAGAGTAGTATTCAGGAAAATTCTAAGACAGAGTTGGGACAGAGAGAATTAGGGGAGTCTGTGTACTCATAGAGAACTTGAGAGGTTCAAGAAAACTCTTATTGTTGTTTTCTGTTGTGTGTGAAGCTCAAATTGAGCTCACTGTTGTAAACAAAACTCTGCTTGAAGACATAATAGAGAGGCCACCACTAAAGGCTGGACCAGGAGATGTAGCCCAGGATTATTGGGTGAACTCCTTATTAAATTTGATGTGTCATGGATTATCTATTATGTTTGTTTACTTCTTCATTGTTTGTGCATTTCGAAATCTTATCAATCCATTGCATATAATGACATAAACTAATCCATGCACATAAGTCTGTAATACCTTATTATTTATCATAGATCTCATTTTCAGATCAACAATAAAGATGTTATGTGTTTTAATCTTTTAAAGTTTTAAAAATGGTATATGTTTAGTATTGACTTATTTTCATTGTGCGGAGTACGAAAGTGTAGAGGAAGCTTTCATTATGCTTCCTTCGTGCTCCTACACTACGTACAATGAAAGCTTCCTCCACTGTACATGATATTAATTTGAAATTGTTTTAATCAACATTCCAATTGTTAGGTTTTTTATTTAAAAAACATAGACAGGTTTTCTCGCATATATTGTTACATTAAGACATTCAATCCTAGGCCTATCTGGCTCTCTGCAAATATTACCCATGAGTCAATATTGTAATTTCTTTTCAATGATCTAGACTATCATTTTGCATTATGCTTCCTCTTTATTCTACACAATGAAATCTTCCTCTACACTTCCATAACGATGTCAACTAAAACACTCTAGCTTAATGATATTTTGACTATAGCTTTTAGAAACAATATCTTTAATGCATTTCCATTAGTTTCACATAAGAATGTATTCTCCAAGAAGAGAATTTCATCAACTTTGTAACAAATAAACCATTTCCTTTCTATAAAATACTTATGCCATGGATGAGCACAATCCATGATCTCATTTTGAAATTTTTGGTTTCCAACAAGCAATATGCATCTACTAAAATAAATATAATGACTTTTCACTTCTAACAATTTGTTATATACCTAGGGGGTATAGATCTGATTTGAAAATATATGAGAAATAGAAATAAACCCAAGAATAACAAGATCTGAATATAGAAATGCTTCTTTATTGATCAAAACCCTTAAGGTAGAGCAACACCATACATTCACTCCTTCAGGAAGGAGAACACTCCACAAGCCATATTCCTTTTCATACAATAATCCTTGACACCTCTCAATGTGGAGTCTCTAGCCTCTATATAGGCCTCATACATACAATACCATGGTTCCCTCAATACCATCTATCTAATACCATGGGCCTATTACATTATTACTAACTACTTGTGGTCCCTTACATGATACAGGTTAACCACCTTATTTATTACTATGGCCCATCCCATTATTACATTATTCCCTTGGGTACCTCCCATTGCACCCCATATTATCCCCCCTAGGTATATAACAAATTGGTAGTTCTCCAATTTAGTTTCTCGAGAAATATAGTAAATGACGTTATGGAATAAAAGATAGAGCAATCAATATATAGTAATAGTGGTAGTGGGACAACTAGAGTATAGTTTACAGTATGCTGATACGTGTTCTTGTGAGATATTCATGGTTAAAAGGTCACCTGCAAAGAAAACAAATAAATGAATCCCTAGACATCTATTAAAAAATATCCATAGTTTATATTCCATGTCGATATTTACAAATATTTTTTTTATAAATTTGGTCAAAATTCTATACCATTTATTTCATAAGGAATACAAAATATATTTCCTCAAAGTGTGGAGCAAGATTTCATTGTGCTTCTTCCGTATCTCGGAGTGAAATTGATTTATTATTTTTTTCATTCTGAATGTGTTATTTCTTGGTATATAATATTGTTAATTGTTTGCTTTGCATACATTCTATGTTTACCATTAAAGTTCAAAATAAGTTATATGTCTTAATATTTTATTTTTCAAGAAATCATTAATTCAAAAAATGGCTAGCAATCAAACAATCATGGTCTTTGATTTCTCACATTATAATTGTTCTTAATCTTGGAACATTCATTGTCCTTCTTACTAGTGTTTAATTGTTCAATCTTCTTGGATATGTTATCATCAAAGTTCTATAAATCAAATTTATTAAAACAATATACTTAATGAAAATAATGCTCATAGAGATGTGAACTACGGAGATGTGATGAAGCTATGATGATACATAGTGTGGAGGTGTAGAGGAATATTTCGTTATGTAGAGTTTGTATGTGCAAAATAAGCTTTCATTGTTTGGAATGTGGAGATGCATGAATGCAGATAAACCTTTCATTATGCAGAGTGCGGATATGCAGATGAATATTTCATTATAAAAATGGATCTTTCATTATGAGGACGAAACTTTAATTATCCAAAGTGTGGAGATGCAAGAATGTAGAGCTGTAGAAGAAAATGACATATAATAGTGTTGAATGTTTCACTTGCCTCCATTTAATCCAATTGCTTAATACGAATTTTTGGGTATGCACTTTCTTTCAACAACTTCTTTAAATCTTCAGCACTTCAAGGAAATTGCATACCTCAAAGTTTAGCTTTCATTGTACAAAGTGTAAATGTGCGGAGGTGCAGAGGAAGCTCTCATTGAGCCTTTAAGTGTGCAAGTGCAGAGGAAGCTTTCATTGTCTCGAGTGTGGATATGTGTGAATATAGGGATGCAAAGAAATGTTTCATTGTGTAGAGTGTGGATATGTGGAGGAGGCTTTTATTGTGTGCAGGAATATTTCATTGTGCAGACATAGAATTCATTGTCCATGGTGCAGAGAAGCGTGAATGCAGAGGTGCGAAGGAATTTGATATATAATATTGTTGAACATTTCACTTGCCTCCATTTAATCCAACTTCTTAATATGAATTTTCAGGTATCCACTTGATTTGGACAATTTATCTATATCTTCAAAACTTCAAGGAAACCACATATCTCAGAGTTTAGCTTTCATTGTGTCGTCAGTGGAAATGTGGAGGTAGCTTTCATTGTGGCATATGTGCAAGTGTGGAGAAATATTTCATTATGTGGAGGAAGATCATTGTGAGCACGAAGTTTTCATTGTGCGAAGTGTAGAAAAGCATGGGTGTGGAGATGTGGAAGAAACTAATATATAATATTTCTCAATATTTTCTTGATATGAATTTTTGGGCTCCACACAATGTAGCAATCCACACCTCCACTCTTCGCACCATAATATGAAATTCTTAATATTTCTGATTGTTCAAATTGTCATCCTATGCTTTGAATTATGTGAAGATGGAACTAGAATTTTGTTCATGATCTTGGAGAATTTATATGGCTACAACCTTATCATTTTTTGCAATAATTGGCTATTTAATATCTAATAGCTTTAGATGTCACAACTACCTCTAATATTGAGTATGACGAGTGTTTTCAAATTCTCTTCAAAAGTGTGGTGGTCTACATCCCTTATCACTGCTTTCTTATATTTTTTATTTCTTTTAGAATGATTGCAAAAATGAAAATTTTCTTTACAACTTTAGAGATTTAGAATTTTTTACACCCATTGTTCTCTTTTTCCTAGTGGATTATTTAAATGTTGAAGAAACATGAAATACTTCATTGTTCAGAGTGAGGATATACAAAAGAATCTTTCTTGTGTGGAGATGTGTGAATGAGGAGGTGTGGAAGAAACCGATATAATATTGTTGAATGTTTCACTTGTCTCTTGGTTTAATCCAAAAACTTAATATGAATATCTAGGTATGAACTTTCTTTGGGAAATTTCTCTATATCTTCAGCACTTTGGAGCAACCACATATCTCAAAGTTCAACTTTCATTGTGTCAAATGCAGATGTACAAAGAAACATTTCATAGTGAAAAGTGTGAATATGCGAAAGATACTTTGATTTTGTGCAAGAAAATTTCATTATGGGTGTGAAGTTTTCATTACGTGGAGTGTGAAAATGCACGAGTATGGAGGTGTGGAAGAAGCTCATATATAATATTGTTTTATATTTGCTTAATATGAATTTCTAGGCTCCACACAATGTATGATTTCACACCTTGGCACTTTGCACACCATGTAAATATTGGAAGTGGGAAGGGATAATATGAAAATATTGATATTCATGTGAAGTGTGTGGATGTGGAATAATGATAGATTGTAGAACGAAGTGTCCTGCGGTACCTTAGTCGAGTCAGCATATTGATAGCTACCAAAAGAGGTGAACAGATTGCCTAAATGATTATGAAATGAAGCATTCTTGAATCATGACAAAGAGACAGGGACTATGTTGTTATGCAGCTATAACCTTTGTTTTTATTCAAAATGAGATGTCCCTTTCTCTAGGCCCTTTATTGACATTTACGAAGGTTCTTCATAATTACATGATTTTTTTATTTCTTTATGTATTTTTGTTTCAATTTTTATATATAGAGGAAGTGTGTTTTTAATGGTTAATATTATGTTTTAATAACACATTTGGTTTTGATAACATTTCTTTATTTTTTATTGTTTGTTTTAGTTTTATTTTTAAGTCTTGAATTCAGATATTGATGACCTCAAACTCAGTATTTTGCTCATCATTCTTTATTATTTTTTCGCTTGAGTAATTTTAATTTTTTATTCCATTCTTTAGATTTTAGTGTCTACTATGATTCTACACACACACACACACTTATGTTTTTGTTTTAGATACATTTGATGATCTTATATATATATGAGGTTCATATTGTGTTTTCTTTCCAAAAGATCACATGTTCAAAATTAAAAGAGCATAGGCCCAAATCTAGAGGGGGTAATAATGTATGCCTTTGTGGCTTTAACAATCAAATTTTTGTGTGCCGTCGGATTGCTTTTCTCATAAATAGAAGAATGTCATATAGAAATTTGATATTAACTTAACTATAATTTTAAAATTAAATTATTATTATTACTATATATATTTTCTAGTTCCATAAGCAAAACAAAGGATCTCATATACCAATTTGACATCTAATTTAATTATAACTTTAAAAATTTAATATATATATTGGTGTGTGTGTGTGTGTGTGTGTGTGTGTGTGTGTGTGTGTGTGCGCGCTTTAAATAATTTGTATTTCCCTCAAATAATATATTATATGTTAAGTTTGAGAAGTTTGGAATGATCGGTAACTTGGAAAACGCAACCTTATCCATAATTTTAATTGTTTCAAAAATGTAGAAGACAAAAGATTTCCAAAAGAGGCAAGACCTAAAATACATATGCTAAATACCAAGTCTTTGGGGCCTTGAAGAGACTGAGAAGATAATTGAGACATAAAAAATGAAAACATAACATTAAGAGAGCAGCTAAGTGGAATTATTAGAATCTATAGCTTCCACAAATATAGGCTCCATATTGTTTCCCAACTAGAAATTAAAGTCAAGGGGAATGCCCATATGTTTCTCAATGCACCCTCGTGACAATTCAGTGTTATCATTTAAATCTGCATGTGATCCAGGGAGAGTAGGATGTTCTCTTGGCTTTCATGTATGTCCAATATAACTCTTCCAAACTTAATAAAATCATGTGCCATTATATGTTCAATGTGTACATACATTGATTTTACTAACCCCGCTTATGCATGACATTAGGAGTACAATACGTGACATCTAGAAGAAATTTTATGTCTAAGAGAGTCTGTCTCTAATTAGTTATCTCTCATTCTACCCAAGCAATATTTTCCTAGATTGGCTGGGGAGTGAGCTCCTGAAACCATATAGCCAAACTTTCCTGCCTTGACTTGTGCCCTAGTATGCCCACATTCCCCATGATCCTAGTAATAAGCAATCCCATAATGAACACAAGCTTGTTGTTGAGGTATGTCGCCTATGTTAAGAGAGCGACCTTTGTAGATAGAGATATATGTTCCCTTAGGGTTGAGATAGAAATGAGAGTAGAAGTAAAACTCTTGGACATCAATGGCCACATGAGGGGACTTAACCAATAAAAGAAGCTTGTGGGATTTCACTAACTAGTATAACATGTCTAATGCTAGAGAGGAAGGAGAAACTAGATTATTTGGAGTTGCAGCAAAACATGAGGATCCAAATAACACTAGAAGAGAGTTTAGAATAAGAGAAATACCAAGAAAAGAGAAAACAGATTCAAAACTGAACTAATGGGTTCTCAAGTGTGTTATAGGAGGATAACAAGCTCTAGATTTGTGACACAACCTACAATGAGACCCGCATGGCAGCACTTCTACAAGGCACATCCTGAATTAAGAAGAAATAAAGACCTGCCAATAGCTAGAGATGGATGTGGTGTAGGTTTTAACCCTATATAGATAATACTTACAAACGAATTCTTAAAAAACAAAAAATATACAATGGAGAGAATAGATAATATACCTAGATTTTCTCCTATAACCCAAAACTGAGAAAATCAAATTGATTTTCCATTATATTTCTTTCAATGTTATAATACATTATATACATGTAAAATCATTCATAAACCCCCAATCCATTAACCCTATATTAGAACATAATCTAGTTCCTTTGACCGGATCTACAAAACCATGGAAAAGGTCGCCATGTGTAAAACCATGCACAAAACCATGGGAAAAATTGCTTAAAAAAATGGGGTGCCCCCATCCGAGGGTGGCTATCACCCCCCTATTGCTAGGATTAAAACAACCCTCTTTTTATTTTTTATACAAGGAAAAAAACAAAGGTCCCGATTTAATTTTTCTTGTTTTCCCCAAAAAGATCAAAAAATTTTGAAAAAATAAGAAACAAAAATAACTTAATAATTCGAAGGTCGGATTTCTATTTTTCGTGAATAATTCAAATAGAAAATCCAAACCTCAACTTCCTGACTAATAGGTTGGGCCAACTTACAATATCTTCAATCATATTTCATTCTCGATGACCCGACCTCCCAACTATCTGACTGTCCGACCTTTCAGTATCACCCGACTCCTATGTAGTTGGGGGCGAAGGAAGTAAAAATTCACCATGAAAATAAATAACCACCCGACTTCCAGACATCCTGACATTGCCACTACCCTACCATCTAAATAAAGTATTATTTTTATCAATTTGCATAAAAAAAAGTTCTTAATTGTTAATAAATTTCTTTGAAACTTGGTTTTCTGTTGCATCACGTTTAAATGATTTTTATAGATCCCAATATTAAAATTCTCCTATGTTGTCTTGATTTGCAAAAAAAATAGTTGGATTACATAATGGGAAATTAAACATCAATTCATATGAATAAATTCATGCATTCTCCAATTTTTAATCAAAAATCATAACTTCCCAAGTCATTTTCAGTTTGCATATTGTTTCAAACTATTAGGCTTGTTTCAGAGAAATTTGAATTATAGGAATAAAAAGACTAAGTTTCAAAGATTATGTGTAGGTAAATTATATTCATAAAGAATTGTTCATTGTTATCTTAGACTTTTACCTTAAATAACTCAAGTTTTATATTTTTTATTCATTGGCCATAAAATGGGAAAGAAGGGAAAATCACCTGCAATGACACAAGTAGTGGAGCATATAAAAGGAAAGTTGAAAGAAGTATAAAATACAGGACTAGAGGAATATAGCGTCAAAACATATCTAGTCTCTAACTCCACTTATAAAACTCAGAAAGAATGTATGATGAAGTGGGAGGATATTTTTTATTTCTTTGAGAATAGAGAGTGGTTGAAAAGTGAAAGAGCTTCTAAATCAAAGAATCATATATTGGAGGGAATAAGGGAAAAATAATTTCATTAGGTAGGTTCTAGGGCTAAAATTTTCCCTTATTATGATAGGATTTTCTAGATTTTCGTACATGTGGATATCCAAACCCACACTGTGTCAAACCACAATAAGATTGTTATAGCCTCCTAGAAAACATAAGTCTTGTCTACCATTTATAAGTTCAGTTCCCCTGAAATCCATCTGAATGTTGAACTCATCAACAATTTTCAAAATACTATTTCCAAACCATGTGAGGAAAATTATTACAAAATGATTAAAATCTAGTTGCGAGAAGAAGAAGAAGGGTTTAAGCTTAAATCTTCCAAAGAATATCCCATTTCCATTTTTAAGAAAGCGTCGGATTTCTTATCAAATTGTTAACCCGACTATACGGTGAAAAGGATCGAGAACATTGTAAAATAAAATGGATTCCCATAATCCATAGTATCTTGTGTGATGTAAAGTGCCTTAATTGGGTCGACACTTTATCACAAAATATCACATATGCTTTGAAATTACCATTAATATCTCCTCCCGGATACAAACAAATATTTTGTATGCATTCTTTCCTAATGGATATCATTATTGACTCAATCTCATTTCCCTTAATGAAATGGAACTATCCTGCTAACCAGCAACTCCCAATTCAGAATTATGCCCCAATCCTTTGGGAAAGCAATTTCAAATTCCATATTTATGATATTTTTCATTATGTTATGGTCCCTCTTCATGAAATTATTTTTGGTAAAGCCCCTCCTAGAGTCAGTGAAGGTCTCAAAGAAGACCTAGAATCAATAGGCCATTGGTTTGTTGAATAAATATTTTCTTACATAAAGAGTCTATGGAAGTGAGTTTGGTCCTCACCTTTTACCTAGATACATTCCTTAAATACTTACTCTAAGGGAAGTAGCAAATCAAACTACTTTGTACGACCAAACTGGGAAATTAAGTAAACTACAAAAGAGAATGTGATCTGTGTTCAGGGAAAATTTTAGGGGTTAATATTCGCAAGTGAGCTAATTTTTCATGTTTTTTCTAAAAAAAGGATTCGTTAATTTCCATTTTTTCCTAAAAATTATTCGCCCAAATTTTATATTATAAAATTGTTTTACCTTAAAAATGTTGGGTGTGTGTTATATTCTTTCTGAGACTAGCCTCACATGCGAAGTAGGGGGGTTACAAGGGAGCAGTATCACCAGGCGTAGCGGGGAGGGTCATAGGGGGGCGACATCCCCCCCCCCCCCCTTCTCAAGGGGTTTACAGGGGGTGGTAGGCCCCCTGCATGGGGTTCGAGGCAGCACCCCAGGGAAAAACAAATTGGAACCTATATTAGGTTGGTGGACCTACCTATGGTTTTGTGCATGGGTTTTGCACTTGGTTTTGGGGATGATGGTTTTATGCCCATGGTATCTTGTAGATTCGGTCAAGGGAACTACGGTTATGTTCTAATATAGGGTTAATGGGTTGGGGTTTTGTTGTATTATTCAACAACCCCCCATTTATTGATTTAATAATTAATATTCTATTAATAAATGGGGACCCTTTATAAAAATCCTTCAAAAAATTTAGCACTTAAAGGCTTTCTTTCTAAAATATTAGGAATACTTTGCTAAATAAAATAAGTTATCAAGTCAAATCCATTTAAGACTAGAAATTCTCACTTTATCACATATCGTTGGGCCATGTGTGTTAAATGTTAATTGGCAAACCAGGATCAGCGAATTGTGATAAGAAAGGATCACCGTAATAAAATTAGGATATCATTGAAATTTCCATTTAAAACTAAGACTTGAGGCATTTCTTGTAAAATTAAGCACCTATCGTAATCACATATCGACATTCATGAAAAGCACAACTAAGAAATCCTTATGGAATATAAGAATTGCGATATTGCGGCATATAAATCCAACACTCATCACATCTCATTGCTCTACTTAAAAGCCAATCTTCTGAACTATGAAAAGTTTGTGAAATGTGATGTGACCCATACCCGATGAAAGCATGCGGTAAATGTTATAAACCGTAGTTAATTCTGGTGCTTCGTAAAAAATCACTTTAGGCTTTAAATATTCATTTAAGAAAAATGTGATTTTAACAATAAAAGTTATGCTGCTCACCCCACATCTCACAGAATTATAAAACATCTCCGAAAAACACACAATTGAAAATGTGATATTGTGATAATCTTATTGCAATCCCATAATCGGAATTTCACACTTTAAACCCGTCATCTTAAAGATTTTCCTCTCTCACTTGCGATGCAATAGCTTAAATGAGTAATAAAGGCCATGATAAAAGATCTTAGTGTGTATTTAATAAGTTTTAATGGCATTTATGTTTAAAATGGCAAGACGTGATTTGATATCTTTCATCTGCATTTTCAAATAAAACCTCCTTTCTTGTCACCTTTTGGAGTTAACTGTATCATTGAATTATCACTATCATTTTCACCTTGTGTTTATCTGATAATTTCCATTGCTCCATTTAGGGAAACCTTTGAACAAAACAATGTTGGAAAGGATGGCAAAGAAGGGAAAATCTATTGCATATGAGAAATCATACATGATAGCACTTTTCTTCGATACCACCTATAGCAAAGACGGAGGAAACATGTCGTGGGAAGCCATGTATATAGCATGTTAGAAGAAAAGAAGCCCAGGCCACTGGTAACAAAGGCAACAGTTGATGCCCAGGAATCATCTAATGTCTTCTATTTTGAAGAATCATGTTCATTTTTACACCGAATAGCTGTGAGACCAAAGATATTACCATACACAAATATAATAAAATGGGTAATTGATGATTTAGATGCCTCGAATAGGACTTTCAGGAATAAAAGGCAAGAGTTCATGGGGTCTTTCACACCAGACAATTTGCAACTGATGCACTAGCTACCAGAGCCTCAAAAGCTCTATAACAAAGTATTCCTTAAGCATTTCGCCAAAGAAAATGAGGACCTATTGGACGTTACGCAGACTTGGAGGTCAGGTGCAGGCAAATATAAATGGGATAAATCTAGTATGTACCTGATAACATCCCTCTCTACCCCTCATAATTTTGTAGCATCAATGATGTGTAGGTTATTTGGTAAACCCGATAGCACCAAATTTTCTATGGAGTGACTCCCATTAATAAATGCAATAATTATGAACTAGAGTCAAATTTTATCAAACAATTTAGAAAATTCCATCATGGAATATAGATAGAAGAGAAGTGTTTCTTCTAGAATTTCCCCCCTTTCCTTATGAGTGCTTTTTTTATGGACACAATTTGTTTTTGTTCTCAGTTTCCGAACATGGGTTGGAAGTGGACTATACATAACCCACTCCCCATCCATATATACAATAAAATTTTGTGGGAATATCAATTTCATCCCCATTTTTACAAAATCTGCCAGGGTATTATGCTACCTATTCATAAAACCATTTTTTATAGAACACCCCCTAGGTTTTCTAAAGAGGCCAAATTAGAAATCTTTCTAGTGGCTAGATGGTTCAGTGAATTAACTTTCACTTACATTAGAGTTTTTGGGAGCATTTCTTCTCTACATGTCCTCCCATATTACGTCCCAAACAAGCTATTGGCTAGGGAAATAGCTTACCAGATAGCAAGGGAGGTTGGTTTAACCAAAGGCCTGATAGAATAGAAGAAAGCCATTTGGCTAGCCTTTCCATTACAATGTGGTGCTTTCGCACTACACAACTATGGGCACGCAGTAAAAGAAGCAGAGATTATTATGTCTCTGAAATTGGCCATAGTTCTAGGGATACAGTATGACCCAAATCACATTGCTAAAGAATTTACCACTATGGTTAAAGTCAAACAAGTCACTCATGAAGAGGATGCCTTTGATAACCTCTTTCAAGGAGTAGAAACATTTGCACAAGTCCTAAATTTGGCATCATTACAGTTAAGCCCAGAAGAGATTAATGTTTTTCATGTATATAGGAATAAGAGACTGTTAAAGATCCCATTGGACCTATTACAAATTGAACCAATAAGAGAATCAACTCCTAGTGTAAGCTTGGAGGGAAGTTCAAAAGAAAATTCTGAAGAAGAAATCCAAGATAAGTCAACTCATGAGTCAGAGCACTCAAAACAACAATCTCAGGATGGGGAAGGAAACACAAATAAATATTCTGAGAAAGATACAGCTGGAAATACTGAGGAAACAGTCAAACAGGCCTTGGCAAAGAAGCAGGCATAGGTTGCTTCCACTTCAATTCAATTAGGGAAGGTTCCATTCATTGACCTTGACAAGGAATGTGATAAATTCAATAAGAAGCTCCAAACAAATACTAAGGAAAATTTTGATTTTTAGACCCCCAAATACACCCAGCGCAAAGAAAATCTAGAAACACAGCAAGGGGCTATAGGTAGTCAAGATATTGAGGTTATACCCGCTATTCCTACTTCCGAAATTGTCTTGAGAATCGAATAAATACCTCCTTTACATATATTCTACAGTCCTACCCATAAGGATGTAGTTAAAAGACAAAGGAAGAAAAGGAAACTAGACATCACAGTTGTTACAACTTTAGAGAATGAACCAATGGATGTGTGGAAGGACACTCTTGTTGACCCATCTGAGAATCTCATGATTTTTTCACAGTTCACATGAGCTTATGCCATAACAACCTTCAATAAGGCAATAGAAGTCTGAATGCTGCTAAAGGAAAAAAGAATAGAAAATTTTGTTGCTTGAACATCAATTAGAACAAGAAAAAACTAATCGGCAAGCAAAAAAACAAGTGGCTCGGCTTCAAAGGGAATTTGAGCAAATGATATTACAACACCACACTAGCTTATCAAAAAAGGATTCATTGAATGCAAGCCATGATGGATAAATTCAAAGATAACCCACAAACTGATGAATTCATTGTTGGCCGTCATTTTCCATCAAATTTTGCTTGTTAAAATACACCTAATTTTCATGATTTTCAGCCATATACCATCCATATACACCTTATTTTCACCAATTTCTGCATATTTAGGTATATAAATTATGTTTTTCAATTTTTAGATATTTTTTGTAAAATTTGGGTTTTTAGTGTATCTTTGGACAGAACTGAAAATTCCCATAGTGGCTCCATTGAAGTCATACTTTCAAGACACCTGGGCATGAGCTGAGAATAGATATGGAAAGCTTGGGAACCAAGGATGGACTTGTACCTATTGGTTTTGTCAAACCGATCTAAAACAGGCCGGGTCAACCCTGGTCAAATATGACTTGTTGTTCAGAAAATCCCTAGGAAATAGGTCAAATTTAGTATTTTTGGGGACTTTCCAAATTTTGTGTAACTGAATGGATGGATTTGACTAAGATAGATGGGATTAGGATAGATATTAATCTTAGATACATTTTAGTCAATCTTGTTTATTATTTCTCTATTTAATCCAAGACTATTGAAGGCTTGAGTATGTAGAATTTTATGTAATCTGATTTTGAGACTCTTTGAAGACTGGAAGTTAATTGAAGAACCTATTTCATTTCATTTTTTGTTCATGCTTGAGTGAGTAACTGATTTTGCTGTACCTAAGATCTCTTCAAGTTTTCAAGGCAAGGGTGGAGGGCCCCTACACCAAGCTAAATAAACTTCTTGGTTAATTTAGCATAATTTTTATAAATTAGTTTTTGCTTCAGATTTCTTTAGATGTATGAAGATTTATTATGATTTTTGAATGAATTTTGACTTAATTTTAATCTTCATATGAAGGGACAAACAAGAATTCAAGTTAAATTCTCCTTATGTTTGATTATGAGCTATAATTGAAATTCATTCTCATTTCCTTGTTGAGTTATTTCTGAATTCTAGTGTCAATGCAATAGAATAATGATGGAATAAGATTGTAAGGAAGGACAATCTGGACCTCCTTAGTTAGGAGCCACTTCTCTCTACATTTTATGCATCATAAACTATTGTTAATCAGATAATTTTTGTTTCTCTTCATGAAAGTAATATTGTAGGAAAGGACAACCTAGATCTCCTTAGTTAGTAGCCTCTTTCCTCATTTACTGTATATTGAATCAGAAACTATTAAGTTATATTTTATATTTGTAATATGCACTTGCATCAATCTTTATATTCCATCTTATAAAATTGACTGCAACTAAAATCCTTATACTTTGGACATGCTTCCAAGCTTACAAGCCCAGATTGATAACTAAATACTTGTGTTAATTTGCATATTAAATTGACCAAACATTTTGGTTCCATTTTCAAGGAAGCATGCATAGCCAGAGTAAAATAGGAAGTTAAAAAATAAAAAGTAAAAAAAATATAACAAAAACAACAAACAATAAGTTGTTTTAGTTATGTTTCTTTATGCTTAGATATAGAGATGAAAAGGGTAGATACATTAAGAAAAACCCCCCAACAACTAAACCATTGGTAGAAGCAAGACTACCTCCATTAGAATTAACCACACCAATTGTTGGAAGACCAAGTCTAGAACAAGTAGAGGAAAAACAACGTTCAGGACAAATATTAACTCTTGTAGAAAGACAAACTTTGTTAGCCTATGAAGTAAAAAGAAGAAAAACACAAACAGAAATATCTTCCATAGAAAAATAAAAAAAAAGCAAGAAAATAAATTAACAAACCCACAAAATAGATCAACCTATTTTTGAAAACAAACAAGAAGTTGAATCTCAAACTTCTATTGAAATAGTCAAAACTACTAAAAAATATATGACAAAAGAAGGGCAAGGATCTACCATACTCACTCCTGAACAAAGGCTTCAATATAACAGACAACAGAACGAATGGAAAAGACGAAGAGAATAAGAGGAAAGGAGACAAGAAAAAATAGAAAGAGAAGAAGTTGCTAGAAGAGAATATAATCATAAAAGAAGAGAAGATGAAGAGAATGATGAAGAAGCTACTTTTGGATTCCAATTATAGATACTCAAGCAATTCTAGGAGAGGAAGTAAAAATGAAGAATATTCCTCTTTCAGTTTTACCAAATTTTCATGGAATGTATTCTAAAGATCTTGATTCCTTCATGTTCAAATTTGACATCTTATGTAGAACTTATGGTTATACTGATGATACTCATAAAATTCGTCTTTTTCCTGCTACTCTTAAAGCAGTTGCCTTAAAATGGTTTATGGGATTACGAGAACACTCTATCACTTCTTGGGAATAAATGAAGAAATTTTTTCTAAAGAAATATCAAGCCTATGGCAGGGCTAGAGATTCAAAAGAAGATATTTTTCAAATGTCTCAACAAGAAGATGAGAGTTTGGAAGAATACTTGGAGCGATTTTCGTGTAAACTACAAAAATCCAAACAACATTCTCTAAATCCAGATACCATTAGAATAATTTTTCTTAAAGGAATAAAATATGAGTATCTTGATATTCTCAATGTAATGGGTAAAGGAGATATTTCATATATACCATTTCATGAAATAGCTAAATATATCAAAAGTACTCTATAGGTAGATCCAAAACAGGAAAAAGAGAAATAACTTCTAGAGCTTCTAAATCAGCAGCAGGAGTGACAAGAGCAGAAATAGGGATTATATTAGAAAACTTTAAAACAAATCTTTTGAGCACCTCAGGAACACAAGTTGATGTGTTAAAACAAAATAAGAAATGAGAAGAAGAAGAACAAAAAATGTCAATCTTTTGTCCTAAGTGTAGGAAGAAGCATATTTTATGATAATTTCCTTTGGATAACATTCAAGTGTGTGGACTTTGTGCAGAAAACCATTCAATAGAAAATTGTCCAAAGCTTAAATAATTGCAAATGAATCCAATAGAATAATTACATGGAATAAATTCTTTTTACTATATGGCACCAAGGAGACCTTGGAAACCAAGGATTCCTCAACAATTCTTTCAACAAACTCCCCAAAAGTATTAGTATCCTCAAAATTCATGGAATGCTCCAATGCTCTGGCAAGCATGGCCTCCACAGCAATACCAAAACCAACTTGCACAAGGTTGGCAAGGTTATAGTTATGGGACTCATCCATCTCAACAGATGTATCCTCAACAATATCAATATCCTCAACAGCCATTTCAATATGAACAATTCCAGCAAAATCCACAACAAAATCCTACACCATTATTAACTCAACCAAAGCAACTTCAGCTGCCTTCTAACCAACCCCCACCTAGACTAGCTCAACCAATAGAAAATCCGAGTAACAAAGTGGAAAGACCAACTTATAATGTGGAAGAAGTATCATATTTTCCTACATATTCTATCCTTTCTATACAAGATGTCCACTTAAGGTCTAGGAAAGTATTGCACAAAGATTCTCCACCGATCATAGAAGAATAAATTGAACAAGGAGAACAATCTGAAAAATCTCATCTAGAAAATAAAATTCAGAAAGGAAAAGAAATTATGTCTCAAAAACCACCCTATCCAGAAAGGTTAGTAGAGAAGAAAAACAAAATTCCAATTTCTCTTCCTGAATTCAATATTTTAGATGAATTAAATAATTCTTATGTCAACATTCCTTTGCTGCAAGCTATAAAAGATATACCAATATATGCAAAAACAATTAAGGAATTATGCATTAATAAAAGTGGTAAAAAGAAGAGAGATCCACCCACAATCCAATTCATTAGAAAATTAGCTAGTCTCATGTCTACAAAGACCACAATTGAAAAATATATTGATCCTGGGATACCTGTGGTTACTATTTCGATTAATGATTTTTCAATTATAGATACTCTAATAGATTTGGGAGCAGTTATAAATGTCATGACAACAGAAACTATGAAATATTTGAAATTACCTAATATTCACCCTACTACTACAGTTTTAGAGCTAGCAGAGTGATCTAAAGTAGTACGAGAGGGAATATTAGAAGACATCATTGTTTCTTTTGATTCATGGGAATATCTTGTAGACTTTCTAATCTTGCAACCAAGAACAAATCTAGGAGCCATCCTTTAATTTTAGGCAGACCATGGTTAGCCACGGCAAATGCCTTTATTGGATGCAGATTAGGAAGCATGATCATAGCACATGGAGATGAAAGGAAACATATTACACTCTATCCTCCTGCTCAATCTCCTTCTTTATTATCATGGCGTGACGATGAACAAGAAAACACTCAGCCTATTTTAAGCATTAGTCAAGCCTTTAATTTTAGAGAAGAGGAAGAAGATGAGGGTTTAATAGATCTTTTTATCTCAGAACTTGATATTTCTGAACAACTAAGAATAACACAATATGAAGTTGCAAACCATCTTTTAAATCAGTGCTTTCAGGAAAACTGTATTATTCAATCATTACAGAATTCATTTGAAAGCATTTTTCTTGTTAATTCAATTACCAATTCTCAAAGCAAATTTTTTTAAATTAATCCAAAAAATAATCTAAATATTGGAAATAATCTACAACCAGCACAAGAACAACAAGTAATTGCAATATTACATAAATATTAAAAATATTTTTCCCGGGACTATACAAACATGCAAGGAATTCATCCGAAAACATGTATTCACCATATCTATAATGATAATAATATCAAACCAATAAGATAATGACAAAGAAGAATGAATCCTATGATGAAATAAACAGTGAAAGAGGAACAACAAAGACTATTACAAGTAGGATTCATCTATCCTATTTCAGATAGTCAATGGGTTTCACCTCTAGTTGTGTTACCAAAGAAAAATGGAAAATGGAGAATATGTGTGAACTATAGGGAACTACATAAAGAAACATTGAAAGACCACTTCCCACTACCATTCATTGACCAGGTACTGGATTTATTAGCTGGAAATAAATATTTTTCTTTTCTTGATGGGTTTAGTGGATACAATCAGATTCAAATAGAATTAGAAGACCAAGATAAAACAAGATTTGCTTTTTCTTGGGGAACATATGCATACAATGTTTTTCCCTTTGGATTATGCAATGCACCTGCTACTTTTCAAAGAGAAATCCTTGCAATCTTTGTTGATCTAATTCATGAATGTGTAGAGGTTTATATGGATGATTTCACTATATATGGAAATACATTTGATGATTGTTTGAAGAATCTTGAAAACGTTTTAAAGAGACGCATAGAGACAGATCTATCCCTCAGTAATGACAAAAGTTTTATGATGTTAAATGAAAGGATAGTGTTGGGACACCACATTTCTTCTTCTAAAATCAAGGTGGGCCCAACAAAAAAAGAAGTCATTGTAAACCTAATGCCACCATAAACTCAGAAAGAAGTAAGGATTTTCTTAGGATATGGAGGCTATTACAGAAAATTTATTGAAAACTTTAGTAAAATAGCTCTGCCTCTATTTAAGTTACTTGTAAAGGACATTGAATTTCGATGGACTACTAATTCTCAAAATGCATTTGAAAAATTGAATGAAAAATTGTCAATAGCTCCCATTCTTCGTGGACCGAACCAGTCATTTCCATTCCATATATCTATTGATGCATCTGATATGGCAATAGGAGCATCACTTTGACAAAAAGAAAATCAATTTAATTTTGCCATATACTTCATAAGTAAAAACCTAACGCCGGCAGGATTAAATTACACAGTCACAGAAAAAGATATGCTAGTTGTAGTGCATGCAGTTAACAAATTTAAGCATTATATAGCAGGATATCAAGTATTTATTCATAAATATCATCAATCCATTAAATACTTAATGAAAAAAGAAATTACCAATGGTAGAATTACTAGAAGGATGTTATTGATGCAAGAATTTAATATCATTTTTCTAGATCGAACAAGCAAAGATAATCAAGTGGCAGATTTTCTGTCAAGAATTCATTCACTTGGTGACAAAATCCTTGTTTCTAACAATTTTCCAGATGAACATTTATGTGTTATTACAACTAAAACCCCGTGATTTTTAGATATAGCCAACTATTTATCATTTGGAACATTACCATCCCATGTCACCAATAAACAGAAAAGAAATATAATTAGATAAAGTGCTAGATATAGTTGGGTTAATGGTGACCTCTTCTATACTAGTTCTGATCTATTAATAAGAAAATGTGTTAAAGAAGATGAATTTTTTGATATTTTAAAAGCATGTCATGACAAACCATGTGGTGACCATTTTGCAGACAAGCGGACAACATATAAGGTACTCGAACTTGGCTACTACTGGCCAGCCATTTTAAAGGTTTCAAAGGCCTATGTTAAAATATGTGACAGTTGCTAAAGAATAAGAAGACCTACAATATCAGATGAAATGCCATTAAAACCACAGGTATTGATAGAGCCATTTGAACAATGGGCCCTTGAATTTGTGGGACCAATTAACCTGCCTTCAAATGGAAAGAAGTACATTCTAGTGTGTACAGATTATTTTACAAAGTGGGTAGAAGAAAAGGTAGTGGCAAGAGCAACAGAAGATACAGTGGTTTCATTCCTTTTTGAAGAAATTTTTGTCAAATTTGGAGTTCCAAGACAGATTGTCACAGATCAATGAACACATTTCATCTCCAAACTTGCCTGGGACCTTACGGAAAAATATAAAATTAAACATAGAAATTCTACTCTGTATCATCCTCAAGAAAATGGACAAGTAGAGTCCAATAATGAAGTCTTGGAAAATATCATGATGAAGACAGTGCAGATGAATAGGAAAGATTGGTCAAAAAAGTTAAAGGATGCATTATGGGTATATAGAATTACATGGAAGAATACAACTGGATTCATTCCATATTAGTTATTATATGGTAAGGAAGTTCTGTTACCCATTGAATTTCGAATTCAAACATTTAAACATGCAGTAAAACTGGGAATGTATTTGACAGAGGCACAACAACAAAGAGTGATGCAGTTGAATGAATTAGATGAAATAAGACAGCAAGAAGTAGAACACCCATCACTAGTGCAACATCAAAGAATTAAATGGCATGACAAATTTATTAAGAATAAAACTTTTCAAAAAGGAGACTGGGCACTACTCTTTGACTCCATGTTTAAGGATTTCAAAGAAAAGTTTACAACTCATTGGTTTGGGCCATATGAGATAGAATAAATTGTTCACAATGGAGCAGTTAAAATAAAAATAATTGATGAAGAAGCAACTTCATTTACAGTAAATGGGCATAGGCTTAAGGTCTATAACAAGCCTATCAATCAAGAAAATTTTCTGAAAAGAGTCTCAACAGGAAACGATATGTAAATAATGGAACAACATAGTGATATTCCTTCCTTACCTGCA
>APFE030938764.1:116090-137783 GCA_000404065.3 Pinus taeda
TCAGGTTCACCGCGTGATGTGTATACAATTCCTAAAATGCAGTCTAAGATGATAAACAAATGTTTAATCTTCTTTTAGCAATGAAAATCCTAGCTACTAAGGAAAGAAAACTGAGGGTCTTTCAACAAAGAGCACAGAGCTCACACTAAATGCATTGTCCTAAATCAAACCAAGCAGTCTAAATGCAAATGCACATGCATGTATTTGTTTTCAGCTTTCTTAATGTATGAAGGACAAGAAGAATGCTAAGTGCGAATTTGAATTATTTTCCAAAGCGACAATACTAACAAATTTCTTTTTCAAAATGAAGTGAAGATAAGGACGACACTTTGCGATTTCGAAATGAAAATTGTTTTCGACACTTGAAAAACTACTAATTCAAATCACATACAAGAGTAACAGTGCAATCAACTATCAAGAACAATGGGATTCTCTTCTATGACTGAAAACAACACTTGCGACACTTCCAGATCAAGAAATGACAGTCTGATTACGCTACTTCTTTGTAAAAGAGAACTGAAAATGGCGCACAATACATAAAAAACACTTACAGTTCTTTGCACAATGGAGGTGGAATGATGGAAGAGAATAGGGTTTCCACAGAGATATACTGACCACAGACAGAAAAACTCCTAAATATAACTGAAAAGAGTGAAGAAAAACCAAAGTCTGAAGGTAACCTTCCCTAACCATCGCACTTGTCACACAGGGAATCCAGTATGCAACGCACCTACTACACACGGGAAGTGCGATGCATACAAACTACCTTGAAGGGAGGGTGCGATGGTACCAGTGTGAGACTTTTATCCAGTATTTGATCACAATTTGCAGCTTAGTTCAGGGATTTAGGCCGAGTAAGTGAGGTTCAGTAAATATAAATCACAAGGGTTTATCTAAGGAGGTTATTAGAGCCACCACTTAGGGCAATTAGAGTGTTTGTAGATCGATTGTTCAATTTATAAACAAAACCCGGAGATAGATTGAAGCAGCGTTGATCTACTTTGCACTTGCATAGCAAATGCAGTTCAAAGGCTAGCTGGCTTGACTTCAGGCTCCGTCTATAAGTTTATAAAACAAACAAAAATAGACCAGCAAATAATCTATCGCTCCCCAGCGGAGTCGCCATTTTATTACCGGGAATAGTGTCCACTTAGAGTTGTTATTCCCACTAATACTGGTAGCTATCTTAGAAACAAACAAGTTAAAACTACTTTCGTTTTCCTTTATGAAATATAGACAAGAGGGGAACAGAGGACACTAACCTTTGTCTTGCGCTTGGTTCCTTTCTCGGTTCCTCTCCTTCTCGACAGATCTTTGCCGCTCTTTTTTTGTCTACACAGCTTCAGAGAGCACCTGTGGAATCAAAGTAGCATAATACTATCGAAGAACAGAGATCTATATTCATAAACAACACAGGACCAAATATGTATTAACCACACAAATGCATATACAATCAAACATACACGAATGTGGAGGAAAACTTGAATAGCTTTATTAATATCAAGAATAGCAAGAGGATTACAACCAATTGTTCTGACCCAGCATCTTTCCTCCAGCAAGAAAAGCCCTTCTTCACCTCAAGTAAAGCTTAGATCACCAACACATGATGTACACCAAAAACCAATAGCACTTCTCTACAAGATACAGATTCTAGCCTCTGGATCTCTGTGATGAGGGATCCATATATAGATGATTGTAGGGGGGTGAGTCAGCTTCTAGGATTTTGATTAGTGTCCTCTCTCTGATAGTTCTTGATTCCACTTGGAGATTGATGATCTCTTACTCATCCCTGGTTGAAATCAGAGAGGAAAGTGTCAGAGGGCAAGTTTCTGGAATATTCTATGATCTTCCACCTCGTAAACTATCTCTGCCAATTGTCTGTTCTCGCCCATCACACCCTATAGAGGGTCCATCCAGTATGCATCTCACCCTTTACAATGGGAAGGTGATATGCATCGCACCCTCTGCACTGGGCATTCAGTATGGTCCAGTTTTGACCATTTCTGAGCAGTTTTCTGTGGAGAACTTCTAGGAGATGATGTAATTAGCTAACCTTGTTCCTTTAGGTAGTGAAGCAACACTTTTAGGGACTTAGGAGCCCTCATTTTATGGAAATTTAGGATTGGGGTTGCAGTGCCCAAAAATGTCTATAACAAATACCATTCATTGTCTTTATGAACATTTGAAATATTATCAATCACTAGTCCAAGACCTCACCTCACATCTCACAACATTCAAAATTTCCCCAATTCCAAGACTTCGAAATGCAAGCGCCAAGATTTTTTCTAACGTTGCATCCAAGCTCATACCACCAAAAAATTATAGTCCTAATCAATTTTCTATAGAATTAATTTTTATGCCTTCTATTCCTGATAACATCACCAATTGGCGAGTTTTTAATAATGATCAAGATATCATAAAAATTTTAACATCTAATGGCTCTTATGATGACCAGATAATAGATGAAGATCAGCATGGTAGCCAGCTTAAGCAAGAAACGATTGCAAATTCCATACCTAAATCTATAGTTAAGCTAGAAGATTTATATGATCTCAAGGACAAGTTCAAGAAACCTACTAACTCAAATTTTCAAAGTTAAACTTTGAGGTTTGAATTAGTTAATCTTGGAACTAACCTTAAACCTCAAAATATTAATCCTGGACTTGGTCTTACATCCGATGAAATATTATCCTTTATTCATTTGTTAAAGAAAAACAAAACTATTTTTGCTTGGAATTACAAAGATCTTAAGACATATGATACCTCCATCATTCAACATATTATTTATATGATATTTGATGAAAATCCTATACAATAGAAATTGAGAAAGATTCACCTAAATTTATAAAATCAGATCAAATATGACTTGAATAAACTTCTCAAAGCCAAAATAATTTTTTTTGTGAGGAATTCAAGGTGGGTTTCTAACTTAGTCCCAGTCAAGAAAAAAAATTGTGCTATTCGAATTTGTATAGACTTTTGCAATCTCAACAAAGCTTGTCAAAAAGACAACTTTCCATTGCCTCCCATGGAATAGATACTACAATCCATTTTAGGCTCAGAGCTAAAGTCTTTTCTGGATGGATTTTCAGGTTATCATCAGATTCTCGTACATCCAGAGGATCGACTGAAGACCACATTTAGAACCAAATGGGGAACATATTCTTACCAAAAGATGCCATTTTGATTAATCAATGCTGGTGCAACATTTCAAAGAGCCATGGATATAGCTTTCAAAGGTTTGGTAAATAAAACAGTGGTAATTTATTTAGATGAAATAATTGTCTATTCAAAAAAGCACAGTAATAATTTAAAGGATTTGAAACAAATCTTTAAACGTTGTCAGAGATATGGAATTTCTCTAAATCCTAAGAAATTTTTTTCTTTGAGCAAAGGTAAACTTATTGGATTTATTGTATATAAATATGGAATTCACATTGATCCTGATAAGATAAGAGAAATTTATGAAATCTCTTTGCCTCATAATAAAAAATCCATGCAAGCTTTCCTAGTTCAGATAAATTTTGTCAAGGGATTTGTCTCTAACTTTTCATGAATTGTTTTTCCCCTCCAATCTATGACTAAGAAGAAAATTGTTTTTAAATGGGGACATACTGAGCATGAAGCTTTTAATCTCATCAAACAAGAAATTATAAATTCTCCCTCTTTAGCAACTCCGAATTTTTCTAATCATTTTCTTTTATATACCTTTGCTTCTGAGACATCATATGCATCTATATTGACATGGGTCAATGATGAGAAAGCCGAAGCACCAATTTATTTCTTTAATTCCAATTTGCAGGGGGTTGAATTAAATTATTCAAATGTTGAAAATTAGGATTTTGTTGTTTTCAAATCAATAAAACATTTCAGACCCTTTCTACTCAAAACTCACACTAAAGTAGTAGTTCCATTCTCAACAGTGAGAAATTTACTAATGCAAAGAGTAGGCGAGTAAAGGGAAAATTGGGTAACAGCATTACAAGAGTATGACATTGAGATCATACCAGCTAAAATTGTTAGAGGTCAAGGTTTTTGCATAATGTTAGCAGGAGCATCCAACTTACCAGCACTACAATATTTAGATGATGATATACAAATGTGTGAGGTAATCCTGAATGACACTGAATCTAAATATGTTGATATCATCTTCTATTTAAAAAATGGATATGCCCCTATGCAACTTAGTTACAAAAGAAAAATGGATTTGGTTAAAAGTTAAGCAATATGAAATCATCAATGATTTTGTTTTTAGGAAGAATTATAATTATGTTTTACTTAGGTGCCTTGAAAAATATAAGGCAGAAAAGGTGTTGCAAGAACTCCATGATGGACCAGCTGGTGGACATTTTGGAGGAGACACAACAGCACATAAAATCTTTCATACTGGCTATTATTGGTCAACCTTATTCAAATATGCACACAAATATGTAAGGAAATGTATAAGTTGTCAAACAGCCACTGGAAGACAGAGGAAACACACATTACCATTACAATCGGTCAACATTGGATAGCCATTTGAACAATGGAGACTGGACAAAATAGGTGAGATTGTTCCTTACTCTTCAAAGCAGCATAGATATATCCTTACAGCAACTGATTACTTCACTAAGTAGATGGAAGCAATTCCACTTAAGGTAACCAATTCTGAAAACATCATTGAATTTATTGATTAGTTTATTATTATCAGATTTAGCCTACCAATTTCCCTCATGTTCAACAATCCATCTTATTTCAGAGGCAATGCTATGGCAAAATTTTCCCTTAAAAGAGGTTTTAAACTTAAATATTCTACTAACTATTATTGTCATGGAAATGGTTTGGCTTAATCTACAAATAAAAATCTCATAAGGATCATCAAACGAACTGTTGATCAAAGTCAAAAAAACTAGCATAAATCTTTCACATTTTCTCTATGGACAAATCAAATAACACAGAAGGCCTCAATAGGAACTTCCCCTTTTAATTTGGTCTATTGGAAAGAGGTTGTTCTCCCTACAAATGTAGATATTCCCTCTCTAGCCCTAGTTCAATTTATTGAAGAAACTCCTTTCTCTTCTATGCAATTAAGGCAATCGTAAATTCTCAAACTCAAAGAAGAAAGAGATAAAGCCAAGACCATACATGCACATCATCAACAGTTAGTCAAATCTTCATTTGATGCAAACTCTGTAAGTCCTAAATCCTTTTAGCTCAGAGACCTTGTATTGAAGTGGAATAAAGCACTCGGGGAAAAAGGTAAGCATACCAAATTCCAAAGAATGTGGCTTGGCCCATTTCAGATTGCAAAACAAATCGGTCCATCAACTTTTCTATTGTAAGATTTATTAGACAAGAGAGATTCTTTCCCTGTTAATGGGCAGATTTTGAAGAAACATTTTTCATAGAAGATAACCTCTTCTATCCCTTGTACACTATTGCCTTTAATTTTCCAAGGAAAATAAAAGTTAAATAGTATTTACATTTGGCCTTTCAGTGAACATCTCTTTTATATTTTGATTTTTCACTTGTATAAGTAGAGATTGTTTAGAAGATAATTTTGACATTTAAGACATAAGCTAAGTTCTATTTCTCTGAAATTTTCTTGTTTTCCACCAAAATCATTTTTCCTTTGTGAAACCTCAACTTTATAAAGGTACCTTTGTTCTATTATTAGTCAAGAAAAGTATCTTTAACAAAGAAAAGACTCTTTGCATATAAGCACCTTTAACTCTATAATTGTCATCCAGAAACTTTTAAGGAGTCAATGATTATCCCCATCTAGTAAAATTTTCTCTTTTTAGAGTGTAATTCTAAAATATATTAAAACTTAAAGGATAAGAGATCTCATTAAGAGTCGGCTTACCATGTTCATAGGGAAATAATAAACTGACATTACCAATACTACATATCAAAACAGGGTAATGGCTTGAGATTATTTTAATCAAAAGACAAGGGGTCTCATCACGAGCCAGCTTGTTTAGTTGAGTTACAACCAGTGAATGGCATTGTCACATTTTGGCCACCAAACCAAGACAATGACCTTTAAGTAGAAAAAAAGGAAAATTTTTAGAAGAAAAGTAAACTGTTTAAAAAGAAAGAGAAGAGAATAAGTATATAAGTATGAATTTATATCTAAAAATTTCACTCTTATCTGGATGGGATATTGAATCATTGATGGTTAAAAGGTAACCCTGTCGAGGCTATGGACGCCTATCGGCAGCAAAGGCTTTACGTGTGACAAATGAGTACACTTATAAAGCTAATCTGCAAGAGCCTCTGCTTTATCTTTAAACCAAGTAAAGACTAATGTAGACAAAGGAATTTTCATTTTGAAGAGGATATCAAGTGGATGGTAATTAGGTGAGTTTTGTTTTCTTATTCAGATAAATGTTACTTATCTTAGATTTCATGTAATCCTTATTTTTTGAACTACCTTTATTTTGGAAGTTTTAGAAGTTTCAAAAGACTACTAGAGATAATTGGTTCTTCCATTGAATCGCCAATTGTTGTATTGTTCAACAACCCCCCATTTATTGATTTAATATTTAATATTCTATTAATAAATGGGGACCCTTTATAAAAATCCTTCAAAAAAATTATCACTTAAAGGCTTTCTTTTTAAAAGATTAGGAATAAATTGCTAAATAAAATAAGGTATCAAGTCAAATCCATTTAAGACTAGCAATTCTCGCTTTATCGCATATCACTGGGTCATGTGTGTTAAAGGTTAATTGGAAAACCAAGATTAGTGAATTGAGATAAGAAAGGATCACTGTAATAAACTTATGATATCATTGAAATTTCCATTTAAAACTAAGACTTGATGCATTTCTTGTAAAATGAAGCACCTATCACAATCGCATATCGGAATTCATGAAAAGCACAACTAACAAAGCCTTATGGAGTATGCGAATTGCGATATTGTGGCATAGCAAGCCAACACTCATCGCATTGCAACGCTCTACTTAAAATCCAATCTTTTGAACCATGAAAAGTTTGTGAAACGTGATGTGACCCAGACCCGATGAAAGTATGTGATAAATGTTATAAATTGCAGCTAAGTCCGGTGCTTCGTAAAAGATCACTTTATGATTTAAACATTCATTTAAGAAAAATGTGTTTTTAACGATAAAAGGTATGCTGCTCACCCCGCATCTCACAGAATTCTAAAACATCTCCAAAAAATGCACAATCGAAAATGCGATATTGTGATTTGTGATATTGCGATAATCTTATCGCAATCGCATAATCGAAATTTCACACTTTAAACTCGTCGCCTTAAACTTTTACCTTTCCCGTTGGTGATGGGAGAGCTTAAATGAGTAATAAAGGCCATGATAAAAGATCTTAGTACATATTTAATAATTTTTAATGGCATTTATGCTTAAAATAGCTCGACGTGATTTGATATATTTCATCTGCATTTTTTAATAAAAGCTCCTTTCTTGTCACCTTTCAGAGTTAATTGTATCATTGAATGCTCACTATCATTTTTGCCTTCTGTTTATCTGATAATTTTGATTGCTCCATTTTAGGAATGATCTGAAGAAAACAATGTTGGAAAGGATGGCGTAGAACGGAAAATCTATTGCAACTGAGAAATCAGATATGATACCACTTTTCTTTGATACCACCTGTAGCAAAGACAGAGGAACCACATTGTCGGAAGCCATGTATAACCTTTTAAAAGAACAGAAGCCTAGACCACTGGTAATAAAGGCAACAGTTGATCCCCAGGAACCATATGACGCCTCCTATTTTTAAGCAGCATGTTCACTTTTGCACCAAATAGTTGTAAGACCAAATATATTACCATACATAGATATGGTAAAATGGGTAATTGATGATGTAGATGTCTCGGACAAGACTTTCATAAATAAAAGACAAGAGTTCATGGGGTCTTTCACACCACACAATCTGTGACTGATGTACCAACTACCGAGCCTCAAAATATCTATAACAAAGAGTTCCTTGAGTATTTCGCCAAAGAAAATGAGGACTCGTTGGACGTTACATAGACTTGGAGATCAGGCAGAGGAAAATTCAAACGGGATAAATCTGGTATGTACCCAATAGCATCCTTCTCTGCCCCTCATAATTTCGTAGCAACAATGATGTGTAGGTTATTCGATAAACCCGATAGCACCAAATTTTCTATGGAGTGGGTCCCATTAATTGATGCAGTAGTTAATGCAACAATTATGAACTGGAGTCATATTTTATCAGACAATTTAGCAAAGGCCATCATCGAATATAGACAAAAGTGAAGTGTTTCTTAAATAATTTTTCCCTTTTTCTTTATGAGTGCTTTTGTTATGGACGCAAATTGTTTTTGTTCTCAGTTTCCAAACATGGGTTGGAAGTGGATTGTATAGAACCTGCTTCCCATCCATATATACCATAAAAATTGTGGGAATCTCAATTCCATCCCCATTTTCACACAATATGCTAGGGTATTATGGTGCCTATTCATAAAATTGTTTTTTATAGAACAACCCCTAGGTTTTTGAAGAGGCCAAAGTAGACATCTTGCCAGTGGCTAGATGGTTTGGTGAAGAAACTTTCACTTACATAAGAGTTTTTGGGATCATTGCTTCTTCGCATGTCCTCCCATATTACGTCCCATACAAGCTATTGGCCAAGGAAATATCTCACTAGAGAGAAGGGGAGGGCAGTTTAACCAAAGGCCTAAGACAACATAAGAAAACTATTTGGCTAGCCTTTCCATTACAATGTGGTTCTTTCACACTATATGGCTATGAGCACGCAGTAAAAGAAGCATATATTATTATGTCTCTGAAATTGGCTACAATTCCAGGGAAACAATATGACCCAAATCATGTTACTAAAGAATTTAACACTATGGTTAAAGTCAAGTAGTTCACTTATGAAGAGGATGCCTTTGATGACCTATTTCAAGGAGAAAAAAAAATTCATAGGTACTACATTCGACATCATTACAGTTAATCTTAGAAGATATTAATGATTTTCATGTATATAGGAATAAGAGGCTATTAAAGGTCCCATTGGACCTATTACACATTGAACCAATAAGAGAACCAACTCCTAGTGTATGCTTGGAGAGAATTTCAAAAGAAAATTCTGAAGAATAAACCCAAGATAAGTCGACTCACGAGTCAAAGCACTCAGAACAATGATCTCATAATGGGGAAGGAAACACAAATAAAGATTCTGAGAAAGATACAACTGGAAATACTAAGGAAATAGTCAAACAGGTCTTGGCAAAGAAGCAGGCAGAGGTTTCTTCCACTTTAGTTCAACCAGAGAAGGTTCCAGTCATCAAACTTGACAAGGAATGGGAGCAATTCAATAAGAAGCTCCAAAAAAATACTAAGGAAACTTCTGATTTTAAAACCCCCAAACAGACCTAGCACAAAGCAAATCCAGAAACAACATAGCAAGGGGCTACAAGTACTCAGGATAGTGAGGTTATTCCTATCATTACTACTTTTTAAATTGTCTTGAGAATTGAAGAAATACCTCCATTAAATATATTCTACAATCCTACTCGTAAGTTGTAGTTTAAATACAAAGGAAGAAAAGGAAACTAGAGACCATGGTTGTTACAACTCTAGAGAATGAACCAATGGATGTTGTGTGGAAGGACACTCTTGTTGACCCATCCAAGAATCTCATGAAGTTGTCACAGTTCCTAGGAGCTTATGCCACAACAACCATCGATAAGGCAACAGATGTCTGAATGCTGCTAAAGGAAAAAGAACGGGAATTTTTGCTGCTTGAACAATAATTAGATCAAGAAAAAAATATTCAACAAGCAGAACAATAGGTGGCTCATCTTCAAAGGGAATTCAAGTAGATGAGATTACAGCACCAGGCTAGCTTATCAGAAAAGGATCCGCAAATTTGTCAAATGAAAGCCATGATGGATAAATTCAAAGATAACCCACAAACTGGCGAATTTATCAAAGAAGCGATCGAGGTCATTTCCCTATTAATTCAACAAGAAACAATGTTATGAGATAAAGTCTCACAGATTAATCCTTACTGTGAGATCAGTGATAAATGAAGAAACCAAGTAATTTATATGAGGTTTGAATACGAAGAGACACACAAACATGTTTCTGAATTTATCACCTGGCAAGAATCTGAGGAGGGAAGAAAATCTGACCTACCAAAAATAGAGGAATCCCACAAATATATTTTGTTTACATATTGGGATTCACAGTTGAAATAGGCAGAAAGGGCGAAAACGATAGTAGCAAGAGCAGCAAGCAGTATAATAGAAGCCAGTAATGAAAACCTCCATAGTGTTAACCTTGTCAAAGAATGCATACCAGGGTTTCTACCAAATGGGAAACAACTAAAGCAACAGTGGAAATAGACAGCACAGCAAAAGGAATAAGCAATTAAATAGCTAACCAAATTGAATTGGGAGACATACTGGTAGTTTCTAGTAAAACCACACGGCCAGTGGATGACTCTGTGGTGTTTAACAATCTCTACACAAAATATGGTGCCAGCTTTGACAGATGCCATATTTGTTGGGAAATTAAAATCCACAATTAGCTAGCCACCTCAACTCAAACCAATGATCGACATTTGCAACCTCAGAGATCAATTTAGCCAATTAAGTTAGCTCAAAGTTCAAAAGAGCTAGTCATTAGTTTAATTCTATTTTTAGTTTTATTTTTGCCCACTTTAAGGAGGGTTGTTTGAAATCTCCTCAACTATTTTTGTAATAATATATTTTTGAGGCATGTATTTTAGTATTTAAGCCCCTCTCATGCATTTAGAGAGGGGTCCATAATTTTATCAAAAAAACTTTTCAAGACATTACACTTTTGTATTTTTGGGAAGGTTTTGATGAAATTAATGGAACATGATATATTTTTCTTCAAATATTTAGCATGCTCTACTGAAATTACACTTCTATACTCTTAGAGTGTATTAGATTGAATGAAATTGGGTCAATATTGCTGAGCACGTGAGCAGGACCTATCATATATGGTACTTTTATCGTATGAGTGTGTTTTATTTATGCATTAGAAATACTCTTTCTATTGATTGTTTTATGTCTGAAAAATCCAAATTATAGTTCTGCATTATTGCACTTTTGTATGATGTTTTAGCTCTAATTCTATTTTGGATACATAAATAATTTCTATATGTGATATATTTTTCTCATTTGTTTTGTCTAACTATTTGTCCAAAACAATTATCAATAAATGATTTCATTTCTTTCGGTAGTTTAATGATCCTTATTACCAATTGTTGTGAGACATCATTGTAGTTTGCATGTCTTATTTTATTCCTGTGTATATTTATAGTTATATAATGTTAGATTAAGATATATGTGTTTCTTTATTATTTAGATTAGATTATACTTAGTTGAATCATTCCCGATTACATCTTATATCATCCCATCAACATTATCAAATAAATCCTCTCCGGGAAACTGGTCCCATTATCCCCAGTTAGAGCCACTATACCAAACAAAAAAGGAACTGCTTTCAAGGTCTAGACTGGGTGGTTATACCACATGTTGTTGCAGCGAATTTTTCGGCTTTGAAAAGTTTATGAACACTTTGGCATGTATATATATGTGTTGTAACATTGAGAGGAAAATAATGAAAAACCAATCTGGTAGTCTTGGTTTTGGGATCTAGGGTAAAATATCTGTATATATCTATTTTATGTTTGATGTTCTTGCCATTGTTTATTTTCTATTTTTAGAATTCGTATGCAGGTAATTTTTGTACAGGGTTAAAACCTACAAAAAATTACCACAATTTTATATAGAGACTATATAAAATTATTAGAAATTTTAATACTTTTACAAAAACATTGCCAAACATTTTACAAATTTCATATTATGTACTAGTGAGATTATCCAAGGTTTCTAAATTTTAAAATAAATTTCCATCCTTCAAATTTTCCCTGCATGTGTTTCTGATTAAATTTGGAGAAATAAATATCAGAGACCAGGGACATGCGTTCAAAGAAGCAGAGTAGTTCCAAGATGTTTGGATGTATTCTTTACCTCATTATGAATATGACCCCCATGGAATCATTGGTAATCATTATAAAACAGTAAGTTGTGTGAAAATATTTACTCATCAAGATCCTCTGTTCGATGAAGTTTTCATATCCATTGATGATTTTCAACATGTTTGTGACAAAGGAAAGCTCTTAGATGTTGAAGCGAAAGCCAAATTACAAGATTTAAGGGAAAATATTTTTGAAGCATTCTTAAGGGAGAAAAGTCTACATATCAATGTCTTTGTAGAAGAACTTAACACTTTTGAGCTCTTTCAATTTAGTTTCAAACAAATTACTTCATATCCTTAGAAACAATGACGAGAGAATAAATAAAGAAAGATCACCATATCACAAAGGATGTTACAAATATAGAGGTTCTTGAGAAAAAGTAAGAAGACCCAGAAATAGTGAAGTTAGCAGTCAAGCAAACAATGCATGATCATGAGATCATTGTGATAAATTCTCCTGAAGACATTGAACATAAGCAATTAGAGAACATAGCAGGTCAAGAAATGGATATTGATGTAGAAAAAGATAAACAAATATTTGATTATATTTTTTTGAAAAGTATAAAGAGGCATTGGAACAGTAGACAAAGATTGATAAATCGTCAGCCATTCAAACATCTCCCAATACTTCGATGACACTTATTTGACTCTTTTTTATTTAACCCTGTCTCTAAACTAGAAACAATTTTTGATATCGTTCCTTCTCTCACAGATTATTTCTTTAATTCCAAGACTAAGTCAGTGGTTATAAAAACTAAGAAAAGAAAGTTTGATTCTTTAGAAATTGTCACTATATAGAGTTGGTAAGCCCAAGGTGATGCTAAGGAAAAGTCCAAGGAATCTTCAAATGATTTGGGTGCTTTTGTAAATTATAATAAATATCATATCAATGAGCTTGAAGCATCATATGAGGATAGTTTACAAGTATTAAAGCATTGGAAAAACAATTAGAGGAGAAAATTATTGTTTAAAGAATACAACTACCAAAGGTATTATGCAACTCTTGTCCAAGTTTTTGCAATAGAAAGGGAAAATATTCAAAGTCGATTCCAAATGTAATTGAATTAATTAAAATCAAAACATGCTCAACAAATTCAGGATTTGAAGGAAGCCCATGAGAATCAAACTCGGATATTGAAAGAAGAAGTTGAAAGTAACATTGGAATCATGACCACTGACCATAGCTCTAAAAGAGCAGGTCAACTCTCTTCAGTCTCAACTCAATCAAAACCAGGGAGAAATAAAGAGTGTAGAAATTTTCAAGGAACAGGCATTACAAATCTGCTTAATTTTAAGGATCAATCCAAGATTTATAAACACATGGATAAAATCTCAAGATTTTATCAAGAAATTTTAAATCTTAATCAGAGGATTGATTCCTTAGTAGAAGAAGATAAATACATCAAGGTTAGTTTTTCATATATCCTGGACTGGGAAAAGGAATTACAATCTGAAGTAATTCCAAAAGTTTCTACTAATGATAGAATATTGATGCATGCATCATTAAGCCACAAAGAAACATAATCCAAGGAAGTCAGAGAATGGGCTAAAAATGCCCAAGGACAATGTTTAGTAGTATGGGAAAAGGGAATTGATTTTTTTTAGGAGATTGATCTCCCAGGTTCTAAACCATTAAAAGAAGTCCTTCTACGACAGCTAAAGCAGCCAACAAAAGACATTAGGATCAAGGACCACAAAGAAATAAACAAGTTCAAAATATGGATGCAATAGGATTTCCATAAATTTTTATAGTTCCCTTCTGAACAAATTAAATGCATTTCTAAGTTTGGAAATAAGTATCAGAAAAAGAAGAAAAGAATCCAAATTTTAATCTCAGATTTTCATGTTAGCATAAATCAATTTCATCCAATTCATTTCTCAATTGTTACTCAGATATATTCAAAATGGGTGAATCACATCCAACTCCATGCACCACATCCGCTACTCAACATGGAGGATAAAGACTCTCAAGATGAGGAAAAAGGATAAACAATTGGGCATCATTTTAGGAAAAAACAGTTAAAAGGATCAAACTTTTATTCTTAGAATTGTTTCTTTATTAAAGAAAATCTTTATGATTTTCTACATTGTTATTTGTCAAATAGATTTATCTTGTTTTTTAAGTATTTACACAGCCTCTTACATTGGAGTAGAGGTCGAGGAATTTTGAAGACTCAAAACTTGCATTTTTTAATCAAATTTTGAAGTTACAACTCTTTTGAAGACCAATTTCAGAATCAAATTTATTTTTGAGCTATGAGACTAATATTTGGTCATATTTTTAATTCCTTAATGGATGCATCTAGTATTGGTCTTTAACATGTGCATATTTATTTTTGAATGATAATTTGATTATTTTGTTTAAACATTTCTTAGGATATGTTGCAATCTAATCTAGCAGAAGTTTATGAATTGTTAACTTTTATATATTCATGTTTGATGATTGAAATCTTATATTCAAGAAAAAGAATATTAATTTCTCTTGTTTTCGAGATAATGTTCTTTCTTGCTTTATCTAGTTAATGCATGCATATTAACTCCTAAAAAAAAACAAACAAACAAACAAAACAAAACAAAACAAAAACAAAAACAAATAACAAAAAACAAAAAACAAATAAAAATGAGTTTGAATAAGATGAAAACCTAACAAATATTTGTTTGTGTTTTTTTTGTATAAAAACTCTCCCAAAACCTATTTGTGTGGCTAGTTGGACCCAAATTCCAGTTGGATTTAAACAGACATGATATTTCACATGGTTTATTATGTTTGAATCGATCCCCTGCCCCCCATTCTAACTTTTGTTCAAATTTACCTCATCTAATCAGAAGTTTGTTTATATTTTTAGATAATTGTAAATATTAAAATATGGCATATTTTTCCCTAATTTTTGAAAAAAAAAATATTTTTCACCTTCTTTACCTTTTTTAGTTTAGTTTATCATAGGAAATTGGGCCTTAGTTCTAGAGAGTATACAACCATATCAATGAAAAATGGTCTAATCGGTACTCTGATCGAGCCAATACTCACTCATTGTAGGAGGAATTATTTCGTCTGTCAACACCCCCTTTGAGACCTCCCCCTTATTCGTGCTCGATACACTGTATCACACATGGAACTATTCGTGCAAATAATATAACACATACCCAATATGTGGTTGGGGAGATAGAGTAAAATTCCACTCCTTGCCATATTTTCGAACATAAAGCCTTGAGACAATAGCCTAAATAAATAGTAACCTAGAATAACAAGTAAATATTAACCTAGAATAACAAGCCTTGACTTGCTTCTATGTAAGAAACTATGCTTTTTAGGAGGGGTTAACTATAATTTTGTTGCCATGAATAAAAGGTCAAAATTTCAACCCCATTCCCCAAGTCAGCAATGCAACAATGGATTGAAAATCGACAAATCAAATAAAATCATGTGAATTTTAGAACTATGATTTCATATGAGTGACATCAACTTTACATATATTTAAAACATCCATAATGAGTTTTAGCAATGAAACAGTAATGCAGGGTAGCTAGGTCTACATAATAGGTGTAAAATCCTTTTACATGCATTGGAGACCATCAAAAATTTGAGAGTGTTGGTGAATTGAAGCATGTATTGGGCATCATACTATGGAGTGGGGACTTCCCTCATGTCATTTGTATTTAACATGGACTGAGCCATTATGGGGGTATGTTGTCACATCCCTTAGCCATGTGGCTAGGTGGGACGACGTATATATTTAGTTGTCGGTGACATAAACATAATCATAAATATGAATATGGCTTACAAAATAATCAATTTGGAATAGTAATATAGTCTAAATTATAGAAAAAGTTTTGAATTGATATTTTGAGAAGAAATGGGCATTTACATGTTTCAATCTAAGCTTAAAATCAAAGTTCAATATATGTTAAAATGAAATATTATTTTTTTCTTCACTGATCCAAGTTTATGAAGGGAACGAATGAAATACAAATTACTAACCAAAAATGCATAGATACAATGAAACTTGACTTCAATTAGTTAATGGAAAATGTTGAAAACTGTATATAAATAGAATGAAAGTAAACCAATTCAAACGGTGGTAGCTTATCTTTGAGAAGATATGGCGTGACTACATGCTTTCTTGAACTGTATGACAATGAGGCTCAAAGGATTTTTTATCATGAAGAAACAATTCCAAACCCTAAACATCCAAAACCCTAACCGTAGGAGATGAAACGATAACTTATGGGCCCTGATGGGGTAAGTTGAAACGATAACTTCTCAATGTTGTAACTTTGGCATATAATTTTTGTTTATCATTTGTGATAGCCCATTGGAAAGGTATGTCCAATGATAAACAACTTTTCACTAAAATTAACTATGGCTTCAGTTGGATCGTTTCCTTAAAAAAAATGTTTAGGGCCTCAAAATAGCTCCAGAAGTTCATGACCTGAAAATTGCACTATAAGCCAGTGGAATAGGTGGGTGGAAACCAATATTCAACTACATAAATCCCACCCCTTATGAAGCAATGCTATCCATTGCATTGATTTCCTCCATGAGATGGTGAAACTTTTGTTGAACTTTGTCCTTGGTGAACCACTTTCATGGTGCATGAGCTAGCCTACTTTGATAACCTGATATAGCTAGATCCTCTGTCGGTGAGTGTTCTTAGTCTATGTTTGCATGATTTGATCATTTTTTTCATGTTTAATATAATCTAGGTTGAGCTCTTTCAGCATCATTTTCTCTATAATTTATGATGTGTCCAACAGTGGTGGAAAGTATGGTCGGAGGCACTCCACATTAAACATTGGGTGCAGTGCAAGGAATGGGGGGATACTTAGCTCAAAATAATTGTAACCCATAACCTTGGTGATGGCGTAAGTTCCATAGTGGAGAGGCTGAAGCTTTTGATGGCCCCTGCAAGGATTTCCTTCTGCAAATGCAAACGAACCTTGTCCTCAACTTGAAACTTGTGTAGCACCCGATGTTGATCATGATTTTGTTTGTACATAGTATTGGATTTATAAAAAAAAAAAAGACCTTTTGGTGGATGTTATGAATTCATTCAATAAACTTTATAGGTTCATTGGCTTCATATTGAACATGTTTATATTCATACTATGTAGTTGGAGGGGGTCGTGTAACATCAATTAGACACAATGGTTGAAATCCCAGGGCCACCTAAAAGGGGCTATGGCTACTTGAACTATGAAGAGCTCTATTGTATCTATGTTAAAAATAAGGGAGACTCTCATCCCATTTTCATGGATGCTTGGAGTTGTACATGCATAAAATTTGCATGATCATCCTATTTATGACCTTTATTTGGTCATCAATCTAGGGGTAGAAGGTAGTTCACTTGGTGAGCTTGGTGTCCAATAATGACCAAAGGATCAAAAAGAATGCACTTAGGAACCTGCTATCCCGATCTGATATGATGGGTTGTGATATCCCAAAATGTACCCACACATATTTGAACAAGAGTTTTGCAATGGCTTCTACTGTGATACTCTTCTTGCACGTAACCAGAATGGTCATCTTAAAAAATTGATCAACGACCACAAAAACATAGTCATTACCATGCTTGGTAGAAGGAAGGCCAAACGTACATTCCATCAAGGTGGATTTCCAAGGTCAAATAACAATAGGAAGAGGGGTGTACAAACCTTGTTTCCTAATGGTTGGTTTGGCAATAGCGGAGGAAGTGCAGGATATGGTATACTTGCCAACCGATATCATTGAAGTTTTTGCTAATAAAAATACTTCTACAATATTGCCAATATCTTCTCCACACCAAAGTTCCCTACAACCCCACTGCAATGTATCTCCTAAATCAGCTTGGCACACTCGTTTGAAGGAAGATAAAGGTGTAACATCCTGGAAATTAATCATAAAACAAAATACAACAACCAAGCTATTAACATATGCAATAAAAATTTAAGCAGTGATGCATACCTGAGGAGTGAATATTTCTTACTGAGGTTTATGTTGTTGTGACTTTCTTGCACTAATCTGGAACCACTACCCGCAACAAGGACTTGGGGATGACTCTCCACCCAACAGTAGCCTTAGTTGCCCAGTATATTTCAACATCTAACCATCCCTGAGCCCTCAACCAACTCACTACTGCCAATGATCTATTCCCTCCATCATTTCCTTCCTCAAGAATGATTTAATGAATACTTGCCTCTTCTTCCTCCTTCTCTGTGATTGAATAGAACAAATGGCTCCAAAAATCATAAGAGGTTGGAAAGGGATCTGCATGTACACCATCCAGGTGTCCATGCCAAATTTTTTTTTTTTATTTATTATGACATTTTCTTGTTATTTGTTATTTTATCTTTTCTTTGTTTTTTTTTTTTTTGTGTAAATCGGACTATTCTATTATAATACAAAAAGTTACAGAGGGTTACATTTTCTGCCAAAATTGGCTACATGGACAGGATGACATTTTGAATCTGAAACTGAGCCTGAGAGGGAGGACTGTGAGACCGTCCTCTTTTCCCCAACTAGAACCATAACTATACTGAAGACTACAAAACTGAACCTACCACTCCCTGCAACGCGAGGGAGGAGGTTGCAGACCCTTACAATACTGAGAAAGTGCTTACAGACACTGAACTGATAAGGCAGAACCGACATTACAGACACGGATACATAAACCATGATTGACACAGACCTTGCAGAAATGAACATAGACATGGACTGACTCCCAAAATCGACAGGTGCAGCTTTGATGACTTCCAAAAATGAACAGAACATAGCCATACCACCATAGAAGCCCAGACCACGCGCCTAGGTGCGAGGATTTGGAGGCTCCTCCACCATCGGGCTGATGAAAGTGTCGTGTGGTTCCTCCACAACCGGGCAGCCATAGGAGTCTGAGGCACTCATGTCGGTGTAAGGCGCGGTGTTCCTCTTAGGCTCGCTTGGTCCAGCTTGGTTTCTCGCCACCTCACCCGCGGCTTCCTGAGACTGTAATTGCTGACCATGAACAGGCGATGGTGGCCTTGGATCAGCTGGGGCTCCAAGTCGGTCTTGGTGCTCGCATTTTTCAATGCGCACTGAGACGAAATACATAGCATTTTCTAGGATGCAGGGGAACATGAAACGGGTTGATGGATGCCCTCCAAAGGGACATACTGCCGACCTGCCCCGCCCTCTGCCTCGCCCTCTCCCTATGCGAGCTTGTGGAGAGAGAATTTCCTCTGAGGACGCAGAGGACTGTGGAGACGAGGCTCTTGCTCGGGCTCTACCTCTTGAGCCACCACGCCGACAGGCTTCACGTTGTCGTTCTCGTGGCATGATTCAACACCAAAACTAACCAAAGGACGCAGACTCTTCAAGAGCTGGATGTCGATTCTTTTCTCCCAGGACAGAGGCCAGGCCTGATACAGAACCGCACCCAGAGAGATTATCCCAGCTAATTGACCCGAGGGGTGTACAAAATTCCTAGGGTATACATCCGGCTGAAACAATGACCTCTGAACAATCATGCTCCTTGAATTCATTTTAACAACAGGGAAAAATATTTCATCAAAATCAATACCTTTCTTCTGTGCAAACCCCTTCACCACAAGTCTAGTTTTGTACCTCTGTTTTCCTCCATCTTCTTCCTTCAGCCTGTAAACCCATTTATTTTTCAATGTAGTTTTTCCTGTAGAAAACCTAACTAAGTCCCAAGTCTGGTTATGCATTAAGGAGTCCATCTCTTCTTCCAAGGCTACCTCCCACTTCTTCCTGCTTTCAACCTCATTGCTTCTTCATAACATTCGGTTTCACCAGAATCAATCAACAATAAATAATATAATGAAGGAGAGTATCATTCAGGGGGTCTACTTATCCTGGTAGATATTCTAACACCACTTTTAGGTGTTTGGGGTGCCTATTGCTGTTGTGGTGGTTGTTGCTGTTGTGGTTGTTGATTATTATTATTTTCAAGCACCTTTACTTTTTCAGTGATTTCATCAAGAACTGTGTATTCCTTGTTTTATTTTTCCTATTTCTTTTCCTGCAACTGATTCTTATACAAGACCTTTGCATTGAATATTACATCTCTGCTCCTAATGATTTTGTGATTTTCGTAATCATATAAGTGATAACCAAAATCATTAACACCATATCCAATAAAGGTAAATTTCTTTGACTTTTCCTCAAGCTTTATTCTATTTTCTTTATCAATATGGACAAAGGCCTCACAACCAAAAGGCTTTACAAAAGAGTAGTTTACCTTTTTACCTGTCCATGCTTCCTCTGGAACAACACCATCCAAGGAACTTGAAGGCCCTCTATTTATTAGATAAACAGCAGTATCTACAGCATCTGCCTAAAACTGTAAAGGAAATCATACATGCAATATGATGCACCTTGCACCCTCCATGATTGTGTTGATCATCCTTTCTGACACACCATTTTCTTGTGGTGTTCTTGGAACTGTCTTCTCTCTGTGAATTCCATGCTCTGAAAAGTACTTATCAAACTCTTTGTTGCAATATTCACCTCCATTGTCTGATCTAAGACACTTCAATTTCTTTCATGTCTCAATCTCAACCAAAGCTTTCCATTTCTTGAAAGTAACAAATACATCAGATTTATTCTTAATACAATAAATCCAAGTTTTTCTAGTTGCATCATCAATAAAAATAACATAATAATGAGAGCCACCAGAGATGATACCTGAGCAAGTCCCCATACATCTGTATGCACAAGCTCTAATTTTTCACTCTTCTTTTCTTTCCCAACTCTGAGAAATTTGACTCTCTTTTGTTTTCCATAAATTCAATTCTCAGAGAAGTCCAAATCAACATTCTTCAAACCCGGCAACAGATTCCTTGAGTGAAGAATATTCATCCCCTTTTCACTCATGTGTCCAAGCCTATGATGCCATAATGTTGCATCTTCTCCTTTGGAAGTTAAAGCATTAAGAAAGTTAGAAATACCATTGCATAAATACAATGTACTAACCTTTTCGCCTTTTGCTATTACCAAGGCTCCTTTGGTGACCTTCCAAGCCTTATCTATGGAAGTTGTCACACAACCTTCGTCGCCGAACTGCCCTGTTGAAATCAGATTTTTCTTTAGATCTGGAACATGCCTTACCTCCTTTAGTAGCCTTTGGTTTCCATTCTACAGTTTTACAAGAACCTTGCCCATTCCAACAATTTTACAGGGTTTATCATCACCCAAACGAACTTGTCCAAAATCTCCTTGAACATAGTCATGAAAGTATTTCTTATCAGGTGTGGCATGGAATGAGGCCCCTTAATCTACCACCCAGGAATCAGTAATATTTTCGAAAGAAATAATCAAAGCATCTTGTAACACCTCAACTATCACATTTGCTTCATGATTGTTTTCTTGTTGTGCATCTCCTTCTTTTCCCTTCCGAGACATACAGTCTTTCTTTAGGTGTCCTTTCTTTCTACATTTCCAACACACTATCCCCGATATGGACTTGGATCTGCCTTTCCTTGATTTGTTGTGATATCCTGAGCTCTTTCCTCTTTCGATTTTTCTTCCCCTAGACTCTGCACTCAAATCATTACCCGATGTCTCACCGAAGCTTTTCCATCACATTTCCTCGCTAAGGATAACACCAACAACATCATCAAACTTTAAAGTACTAGATCCAGAAACAAAGTTACTAATGGCCATTACTAAACCATTCCAACTTTCTGGTAATGAGCACAAGAATAA
>APFE030938779.1:1325-13192 GCA_000404065.3 Pinus taeda
TAAATAAATAAATAATTATATTTACTCCATAAGTCACCTTATATACACGCAAGGGTGTAAATAAATAAAAATAAAAATAAAAATAAAGTGGAGGTATGGTAAATAAGTAAAACCTCTTTTTATGCTTACTCCAAAGGTATGGTAAATAAATATAAATATAAATAAAGTGGAGGTATGGTAAACAAATAAAACCTCTTTCTATATTTAGTCCATAACCCTCTTTCTATTTAAGAAGGCTCAAAAAAGAGGTTTTATTTAAGTGAATCCTATGGGCCAAATACCATATTTATAAAAGAGGTATGGTAAATTAATAAAAATATAAATATACGAGAGGTATGTTAAATAAATAAAACATTTTTTTTTTTATATTTACTCCATAAGTCACGGTATATTTACCAACACTCAAAAAATGCGTTATATTTAGGTGAAGTCTATGGGCCAAATACCATGGGCCAAATTATTATTAATACCATGCAAAAAAACATTATTAACCCTAATATTAGTATTAATAAAAATAAAGATGGAACATGGTATTGATCCATGGTATTCAGGTGGAATGTAGCCTATTTAAAGGGGGGAATCAAGCCAACATAGATCCATGTTTACTCTGGATCTAGTAAGCCCTGAGAAGGATCAAATATTGTGATATGCAAACTAGCATATAGTGAAAAAATCTTTGATCCCTCTCGAGGCTTGGTAAATCAAGAGTAACAATGGATCTTGTAATTTAATGTCAGTTAAACATTTAGCTTGGTTAAAAAAAAAAAAAAAAAAAAAATCAATTATTAATTTTTATAAATTACTAATAGTAGTTTTTAAGCTCCAGGTTTATGATAACCCATGGTATCTACCAAGCGTTGAGAGGGATAAATAGATTTCATCCCTCTAAGAAAGGTAGATGTGGAGTTAAGATGGATATAGGTTGATTTTTATGATTGAATGTATTAAATAGACTTAGGAAATTATATTGTAAAAAGCCTCTCTTAAGGTGAATGGTTAAAGCTACATTTAGTCACTTCAAATAATTTAGTAAAAAATACCAATATCTCCATCAATATTGGTGTTTAACAAAAAAAAATAAAAACAATGAAATCTTATCACTCTTTCCACATCACCCTAGTAGAAGAGAGATAGTCATTGTCTGGATTAAGGTGAATGGTTAAAGCCAAATTTAGTCACTTCACAAAATTTAGTAAAAAATACCAATATCTCCATCAATATTGGTTTTAAAAAAAAAAAAATTCAAAACAGTGAAATCTTATCACTCTTTCCACATCACCCTCGTAGAAGAGAGATAGTCGTTGTCCAGATTTCCCACCATTTTTCAAACGTTCTCAATATGATATATTCATGAAAAAGTTAAGGTATTGATGTTGGATTAGTTGTTTGAAAAATATGTTGGTTTGTACAACCTTTCATCTGATATTATTAGTTTGTCGTAATGATCTGTAGGGGTTGGGCCATTGCACCATATTGTCTTAAAAGGTAGAGACTGTGCACCAAAAAGGAAATTAGTCCACATGTTACAACACTATTAAAAAATGCAAGAGGTATGAAGGTAGTGAATTATGCTAATAAGCAATTTAGATTGGGGGAGACGTAATTAAATTTTATTATTTAATTGAAATTTTCCAATTAAAATAATAATAAATATACATTTATATATTTATATATTGATTAGAAGGCTTCTCATAATGGTCAATTTTTTCCATTAGATCCCCTTCAGGCCTTTGGGATACCTACTACTTTCTTATATTATATAATTGGGGCTTGCTACTTATTGGCGTGTTTGGGTAAACAAAATTGATGTGTTTTTTTTTTTTTTTTTTTTTTTTTTTTTTATCTCGTAGTTGGAGTCTATGGAATAAGAAAGAAATTTGATAGCTTGACAAAAGTGGTAGATAAAATATTAATCTCTCCTACTGTGACAAAACTGGTGGTCAAGATCAACAGCTACAAGAACTTTGTTGTGGAATATTATCAAAACTAATAGAAGGATATCAAAGAGTGTATAGTGAGAACCTTGACACACACGACCATTGAAACTTGCAACATTGTTTGTAGGAAGAGAAAATTATGTTTCTTTTTTCCAAACATGTATATTAGTATATTACATTTTAATGAATGTGTTTTCCTATTATCATATATGGTTTCATAATTTAACAAAACATTCGCCAAGAATTCATAATGTTTTATTATTTAGTGAAAGATTTGCCAAGAACTTACAAAATTTTATAATTCAGTGAAAGATCCACAATGACTTTACAAGATAATATAATATCGTGAGAGATTCGCCAAAACAATTATATATACATATTATATTATTGATAAAATTGCCTCCCATTTTTCCTATGTATCATGGGGATTCACCCATTTATTATATATATAAAGTTAGGGTGGTTCTTAAAATTTTCCCTGGTCCCTTCCCTGCCACAACGTGGTCCACTTTATGTATTTATCTTCATAGCTCCCAATAGGGTAATATTTTGTTGTGATGGCGTCTCAGAAATAATTACAAGTGGGTGGGATTGAAAACAATGAGAGTTCCATCTCATCCTTCTCTTCACACTAGGTTTCCCAATAATCCTTAACATGGGGGTAGCTTTGAGGAGTGAAAAATTATACTTTTCCTTATTGGAAAAGTCACAAACTGAAAAATATCCTTCCAACAGATTAAATCATATATTTATGGTGTTTGCATCTATCTAGTCATTAAATATTGGAATTTTAAAGTTAACTTGTACCTTAAATGGAGTGGCACCTCTAGGGTGGCTACTGGATGAAGATGCATTATCTGTGGGTAGCCACCGAAGGATCTAGGAAAAGTTATCCATCATCGCGTTCCACTGTCGCTCGAGGGATTCCTCAAGCAATCATTTTAAAGGATCTCCTACTCCCTTGTCTTCCTTTTCTTCCAGCATGGGAGGTTGTAGGGGTTTTCAAGGTTGGTCTTGGAAAATTTCAACCAGTTCAAGCTGTAAATCCTTATACCCTGACCTCGTTAGGGACATGCAAAGAAAAACAGCGGAAAGAGAAGACCACTCTAATATCGCTGATCCTAAATTATGCAGGAGTGCAACAAAATACAAATATAAACATAAACATAAAGACGTAGTAGAAATAAATATTCATTTCATTAATATCAAAGAGCTAAAAAATTCTTACAATCAGAATGAAAATAAATTGGCTTGGGCAATGCTAGCTTATCTCTGAGAAGAGATGTGGTGGCTACATGCCTCTGAGCTTTGTTACAATGAGGCTGAAGGGCCTTTTTATTATTGAACAATAAAGGGAAACCCTAAAAAACAAAAACCTTAACCCTAGGAGACATAACGCCAAGAGTTTGTGGGCCTTGTTAGGGCTAGTTGGATAACTAACTTCCTGAGGTCGTAACTTGGTCATATGATCTCCATTTGGTGCGTACGATACCTCATTGGAAATATCTCTTTGAATACTACAAAATTTGTGGCAAGCCCCTGCCTATGGAAATAGGCCTATTATGGACTTCAATAAAACATCATTGAGGGTGTCAAAACAAGTCCATAAGTTTATGACCTGAAAAACTGCAAAAAATAGTAAATGTTGCTATAATCAATGAAATTGATGAAACCAACTAGCGGTCTAGGTGGAATAGATGGGTGGCCACAAATATCTACCTAGATCATTCTATCTCTTCTCCTTTCCTTTTCCTCAGATCATTTGTTTGATCTCCCCCACCTCCCCTTGTGCATGTGTGGTTTAGCTGCCAATGTTATCAGATTGTAGGGGAAGAACTCCATGGTCATACAACAACATATTGATAAGTAACGGTATTGAACTTATGAACCCGCCTCTCGGTCGCTTCATAAATTTTTGCTCCTCTATAGTGTAGGATATGTCTCTTCCACTGCAAATTCGACAATGTACCCTTAAAATATACTTTCAAACCAAAATAAACAACATGAGAAGTTTTATTGTTTACCACTTGGATCTAGCGTACTTACTTTTTTCTTTAACTTCCTTGGCCTATCATGACGATATGTTGGGTTATTTTCCTTTATTCACTGGATCCACTCTATTAGGACATTTGGGAACTCGACAAAAAATACCTCATGGAAATCAATATACACATACTTTTGTAACTATTTCTTGGTACTTTTCTTCCAATCCCTTAATTCCTTTGTTGCAAACCCATGCTCTTTATATTTAAGCCACATGGTAATCTCCTTCTCGGTGGGGTTACACAATTTCCACATTCGATTCATACAACCATCATAGCCTTGACAATGGAACCATTTGTTGGCACGCAAGATTCTGCCAAACTGAAGATTTCTTATGCAGTGTCAAAAGAGAAACTACTCAACATCAACCCTTTTGAAAACACCCACAAAGTGAGTGAAGTATCACCCTAGATGTTAATGGGTGACTCGCAGAATTAGGTTTCGCTAATTTGACAATATTTTCTATGCCCTATGAAACAAGACTCCCATCGACAAGCACTTTACCATCACCCTAATATTGTGCACCATTCAATGCTCTAATCCCCTTAGCTCACTAGACACTACACCAGTTAGAAGCGATAATGTGGAGGAGGTCACCAAAAGTTACACTCTGAGACATTAGTGGTTATGTTGATAATATTAACTATCAATTCCTTTAAAAACGAGAAGCATTATCTAGCAATATTTAACCATCTTATAAACATTCAGACCATTAAACACATTCATAAGTATTTAGAAGAGTAATAAATCAGTTAGCATACATATGTCCCATACGACATAAACATAATTAGATATTCAAACATAAAGACAATGTATATGGCTCAACTTAAACATCCATAAGATTATATTACCATGAAGAAAAAAGGTGTTATGTGGAGTGTTACAATCATAAGACCAATGGGCTAATGAGCCTTCCAAATCCACAACATGTACATATAGTAGACAAAACCCGTAGGTACAAAACCTAAATATCGAGATATGCATGAATATTACAACCAAGCTGCTCAGTAGATATCAAATCTGACAGACAAGCCTACAATTAAAGATATGCACACTGAGACATCATATAACCAAGAACAATTTCCAAACTTCTTATTTCTCCTTCATATGCTCGTCCAACCAACATTCTGTCCTCAACGCTGCTTCTTATCTTCATGTGGAATCCCTTCGAATATTCTCGACCCTCTGCTTGATTGCTCCAGCTATCTTGTAAACCATTGGGATATTTTTTGATCCCATCCATGAGTTGACCCATTCATATTAACTATCCTTCAAAATATCTTCCCGCCAAACTACTCCACTCTATCCTCCCCCCTTCTCCTCCAAAACATATATAACTTCCTTGCTTCCACAACATCCTTTGTCAACTCCACCTAGTCACAAAATCCTAACTGTCGATATTTTCTAGTATGTGCCTCCTATCCTTGGGTGCCACAATTCTCTTCCTGCATGATGTCCATCTGTGTTGTGCCCTACTCCATGTGCGAGCCCTATGTTGTGCACCATCCCTCCTTCTTGCACTTCTCAATCCTCCTATGGTCCCATACTTCATAAAAATTAAAACAAAAATTATTCTGGGCTCCAACAGTATGCAAGTAAAATATTTCAAGGGATTTATTTAAAAATATATTAATAACAAAAAACATTTTAATGTGGACAATGTAGATTTCAATGTAAAGTATGTAAATATTACAAAAAACAACTCAAAATAAAATATTTCAATACCAATGTTAAGTAAAACATTTCAATGTCAATTAAAAAATTCCTTATGGTTAAAACTTTTGGCATGGTATAACTATTTTATATTTCAGTTAGAATTGTATTGCTAGAACATTTTATTGGTCTATTCCTCAAAACGAGTGATATGTGAAATTACTTCCATGCTCAACATGAAGTTGGTATATGGTACATATACATATCTATATGGTACAGAGACACACACATTAGTGTATTGCTAAAAATGATGATGTGTAATTTCTTCCATACTTACCACAGATTATATATATATATATATATATATATATATATATATATATATATATATATATATATATATATATAATAGAAAATGAGAGTAGATCCATCTTAACATTGGATCTATAAAGCACCAAGAGGATCAAATATCTTAAGGTGCAAACCTTTCTTTAGGTTTTGCATTAGAAAAGAGGTTTGCACATGAAGGGATTTGATCCTTCTCGACCCTTAAAAGATCTAGGGTTAGGTTGGAGCTACGCTAGTATAATTTCAATTTTTCTAGAGTAATGGCTATTAATGTTTTGGTTTAGTAAAACTCTATTGCTCTAAACATCTTGGTGTCTTATGACCAATCCAATTCCTTTTGTGCTCAACCTGAAGTTGACATGTATCCCTTTTAAAAAATAATAAAACATTCCTTTAATAAAAAGACAATGTCGATCATAATAAAAAACAAACAAAATGAATATAAATATTAGGTTATATTTGGTTACTTTTAATTAAAAGTACCATGAAACATTAATAATCCAACTCTTGATGAGTTCAACTAGTTGTTGATATTACAACCTAGTATGAAGAAGATGTGGTAAAAATATTTATGTCTTACTATTCTACTTTTTGGTCCTTTTTAATTATAATTTTGGTCAATTTTGTTTGAAATCTAGCAAAGACTTGTGTGTGAATTACAAGTTTTAAGTTGTGTATGCTACACATTCTATATATATATTATATATATTAATATATATATATAAGAGAGAGAGAGAGAGAGAGAGAGAGAGAGAATCTTGTGCAAACCTTTTTTCATGTTTTTCATTCTAAAAGAGGTTTAAACCTGAAGAAATTTGATCCCTCTAGGTGGTTGCCATGGCTAAGATATGAATCTATACTAGTTAGAGTAAATTGAGATATAACGTTTAACGTTTTAGACTAAATTGAAACATATTCACATTCGAATCAATCAAGATTTTAGCTTCAACTTGAATGAAAAGTATATTCAATAAACCAACATAGATCTATCTTAATTCTAGATCTACCCAATGTTACCACTTGGTAGATCTAGAATTAAGATGGGTATATGCTAGTTAGGTACTATTGCTTTAACTCATTAGTCTAAATTTATTAAATGATTTGTCTAATATTATATTAAGGTTGTATTCAAGCTCTCAAAATTTTCATGATACTACAAATTAAATGGCTGGTAAGTATTGATAAACATGGATATACTATAGGCACCAAAATGCTTATTTCATAATGAACATCAAATTTATTATAGGCATCAAAACACTTATTTCATAATGCATCTCACATTGCCAAGATTAAATAAAATCATAAAAATTAACTAAATTATAATTTCTTTTTTTAATAATTATTATTATTTTTAATGACGAAAGGAATGGACAAGGTTAGTGTCCTACTCCCCTTGTCCTTAGCTCGATTTTGACGCTAGCACTATTAAACTCTAGGTGCCTAAGTATGCTTAAATCTAGGGGATTTGAATCTTGAATATCTTTGTACATAACACTTCATTATCATGAGGATTGCCACGTTATGTCCTACTCTCATTGTCCTTAAATCCACTCCTAGCACTATTAACCTCTAAATACCTAAATATGTTTAAATCTAAAAGATTTGAATCTTAAATCTCTTTGTACATAATACATACCTTTATTTTAAATTATTATTAATTATAATAACATGTAACAAAGTTTTTCACCATACTTTATAATGAGTGTAAATAGAACTTTTCCAGTGGAATAAATGATAATATCATGAATTAATTCCATAACTTCTCAATATACTTTATCATGCCATCAAAATATTTTATATAAAAATTATTTTTCTATTACTTTTTAATACATTTAAGACAAATCTCGACTTTTTATCCTAACTACTATTACACGTATTTCCTAGAAGTGAAATTGGTATTGTATACCCAGTGAAATATAGTTGAGATGTGAACAATATAACCATATATAAATATTATATTAACTTACTAAAGAAATTGGTATTGGTATTATATTTTCACAATAGTATTTAATAGATAGATCTAACTCTGATTTTCATTTTGATTAATTATTTATAAATCAAAGTTTTACTTGGATTTCAAATTTTTTTTTTCCTCAGATTTTCCGAAAAGATAAATATAAAGCGACTTTATTGGCAATTCCCGATACTTTTTTGTTCAATTTAACGGTAGATTGGCAGCATTAAATTCGCATTCAACAACGTTTGGTAGCATTCGCTCGCTTCAACAACAATAAGTTCCCCTCAAATCTCTCAATACCTGCATCGGCCATTGTACTAGTAAAGAAAGACTGGTTCAGACTTCACAGAGATGTCCTCTAAAGTAGTACAAATCCAGAGCGAGCTAAATGGAATTATTGAAAAGCTCCTGTGCAATGGAATAAACAAAAGTGAAGTGCAGGATAGATATATCTTGCCTCCTAATGAACGCCCACAGATGTCTGAGGTGAGGGAGATCAACTGCAGGTAGTTACAATGACCATTGAATTATTTTTCAGGTAGTGAGCAACGGGAAATTCAGGAGTGTAGAGCATCGAGCAGTAACGAACGCGTCCACTGCACGTATATCAATCTCTACGTTTTTATAACCCTGCAGCGTCTCTTAAACTGGTGAATGATGAACAGTATGTCTATCCACTTGAATGGCCAGTTGGCTTCCACGCTCTGCATACGTACGCAAATGCGGAGGGACGGCGTCGTCTTTACCAATTTCTTTTGAGTTTTTATCCCAATGTATGGCATATGGAATCTGAATCGTTGACATATTTATTTGTAATGGTTTTATATTCTTAATTATAAAAAGTAGTTTTATTTATAATACATAAATTAGTTGGTTGATTATGAGATTTAGTTTTTATTTAAATTCAGATTCAAGTTTTATTTTAAAAAATCAATATAGATTCAATTTTGTATTTTTAAAAGTTGAGATGGATCAATACTTAAACAAATAAGGATCTACTCATACTAAATGTTGGAAAGTTTATCAATAGACTTATAAGCATAACAACCTAAATAATAAGGATTTTGACTTGGGATTTAGAAATGTTGATTACAAATCTAATTCATTTAGCTTTTAATTATGTTTATTTTTTATGCAATCATCATTTTACGCTCAAAAGTTTCTTCACAATCTATCCCTTGTTTTCGTGAATAACCTTTGCTATGAGCTTAGGTTTATATTTGTCAATAGTTCCATCATCATTAAATTCAGTTTTGAACAACCATTTTGAATCCATGGGAACTTTATCCTTAGGTAATTATGTCAATTCCCATATCATTTCTCATTACTGAATCATATTCTTCCTTTATTACATTTCTCCATTTTTCATATTCATTAGCTTCTTCAAAGTTAAAGGTTCTATGACATTCATCACATTAGTTTTCAAGATATAGGCTTTATACTTTATTGGTGGCTGAATTTGGTGTGATGAGCTTCTTGGTAGTTCAATGCTTTCTTCACTTCACCTACTTTGTGACAATTCATTTCTTCCTCTAGTTGTGCTTTCATTTTTGGAAATGTGCATATTACTAGATTCTTCATCTTGTTTCTGCCTTTGTTTTTCATCAACTTCTTTTGTGGCATCATCACAATCATGATCAATATGCCACCTATCATAACTATCCCCCCTATGGCCTCCATTTGCATTTCCATGGAACAAAACATCTCTACTTGCAAAAGAATTATGTGTAGAAGGATCAACCATCTTGTACCTTTTATGTTTTATGATCATAACAGTGACCAATGAAAGTACACTTAATAGATTTTGCATCAATTTTTCTATCTTTTTTAGAATATGAGCAAAGGATTTACTTCTAAATATTGTTAAATGGCTTATTGCTAGTATATAACCATAATGAGCTTCAAATGGAGTCCTATGCTTTAAGCTTTTTGTTGGACTTTTATTTTTTAAATAAACAACAATACCAGTAGCTTCAATCCAAAAGGCATTAGTAATATTTTTACCTTTTATTATGCTCCTTGCATATTCCACTAAGACTTTGTTCTTCCTTTCAACTACTCCATTATATTATGGAGTATGTGGCACTATGTACTATTTTACAAGTCCATGAGCTTTGCAGTATTTCACAAATGTACCTAACGTATATTGTCCCCCATGATGAGATTATATGATCTTGATGTATTTACATGTTTCTTTCTCAACCAAGTTTTTGAACTCTTTAAAATACTTAAATACATCACTCTCTTTCTCATGAAATAAGCCCAACTATATTTTGTGCAATCATTGACAAATATCAAGAAATAATATGCTCCTAAATATAGGAGGAAACAAATATTTGTGCACAAGTTCAAGAATATCTCTTTTTTCTTTTATCTGCATGAGTAAGAGAAATCTTCCCTATGCATCTCCTAATCCCAACCTTCACAATGTGAATATTCATTCTTTAACAAGGAAGTATCTCTACCATTCTATGTTTCTAATGTAGCAACAAGTTAGGATAATTAAGTTGGTCATACCTTTGATGCCAAAGAGTCTCTATTGTCATGGTTTTGGATGCTAATGCTTGATAATCTTTCGTGTTAACAACAAGCTTGCATAAGAATCCACCTCTCGCACCTCTTGATATGATGTAGTTGTCTTGTATATCCTTAACAATGTAGTAACATGATTTCAAGAATTCGGGTTTGAGATTTTGATGTGCAATGATGGACAAGAAAATTAGTTTCATCTTAATTCCATGAACATGCATCACACTTTCTATTTGTCTTACATGTCCATTGGATAAAGTTACACATACATCACCATAACCTTTGATTTCATGAGATTTGTCATCTCTTAGACAAACTTGAGTACCATTATTATTTTCATAATAGGGATCAAACCATTCCTTTTTGCATGTCATATGAATGGAAGCACTAAAGTCAATAAACCATGCATTAATATCATCAATTTCTAATGATAAGGAAACATATGAAATAAATAATTTGAAATTTTTGAAATTATCACTAATTGAGGCTTCTATATCAATAAAATTTCATGAATGCCTCTAATACATGGATTCATCAAATTTCCTTTTATTGCAATATTTAGCAAAGTGTCTAGGCTTACCACAATAGAGGCATCCATCCTTCCTCTTCATATAGGTATTTGTCCTTGGTGGTGTTGTGCCTTGATGTGGTTTTGACTGTGACTTGCCTCCTTTGTTCTTGTCCTATGGATTTCCTTTGTATGGTTGCTTTCCTTTGGCTACCAATACCAAATTTGAACTTTGAGACCTTGTATTGAGATTCTTCCTTCTTTCTCCTTCTTGCAAGAGAATATCTATTAATTCATGGAAGGTAGGAGATTTTTTACTAGTTGAAAATCCAATGATAGACATATGATAATTATTTGAAATCTCATTCAAAATAATTGTTGCTAGATCATTGCTGGAAATATTTTCACCCATAGCACCAAGTTTATCCGAAATTTCTTTGATTCTAAAAACAAAATCACTAATGCTTTCATTTCCCTCCATCTTAATTGAGAAAAAAATTCTTCTTAAAAAATAACACTTTATTAGTACTGGGAGTTTCATATAATTGTTTGAGTGTTTCCCAAGTTGCTTGAGATGTAGCAATCTCTCATGTGTGAAATAATGTTTTCATTTACAAACATTCACAAGAGTACCATAGCCTTGGTCTCTCTCCACTCTCAATATTGAACTGAAGTTGTTGGTTCTGCTGGTTCAATTTCATCTCTCGTTACTATTGACCAAGGATTGTAGTTTTTCAATAACATATACAACTTAAATTTCCAATTTGTATAATTCTCTCCATCTAACTTTCTTGACTCATTTAAATATGAATCAACAAATAGATTTGTCATTTTTAAATACACAAAATCTCAAATAAATATAAATATCAAATTTCCCAAAATAAATAAATTA
>APFE030938790.1:0-35680 GCA_000404065.3 Pinus taeda
TTTGACCTTCGTTGACCGCGCATGTAGGAGGGTCGATTCTGTTGTGGGATAGGTGTTCGTCCATGCTTGGACATTCTGCTTTTCATCCCTACCCTTCGCTCTAGCCTAGCTGTCATGCCACATGTCAAACAATAAACCAATTATAGGATGTTGGAACTTCCTGTAGCCATTTTGCCAAAAATTCCTAATTCATTAACATAAAACCCCTAAATTAATTTCAATGTAATTTAATAACTATAAGACTATTAACTAATCAATTTCCAAGGGATCTGAGAGATAAATGATGAAAAGAGGCAGGCAAATGACATGTTTTGGGAGGGAAAAAGGGGTCATGGAATGGTACCAACAAACCCCTAAAACACCTAATTAGGGTAACACGACGCACATGTGGCTAGGGGATGGGGAAAAATACCCTCCCCTATAAGCTTAGCTCATGTTTTGTTAGGATAAGGTCACATCGTAAAAATATTGTCGGTGTTCGGGGCCAACTATCTGTCCTCGACAACTTTGGCTCCCAACTGTCCGCCGATAGTTTGAAAAATGGGGGCTAGGGATAATCCACCCAGTCCCTCTGCCTATGCTTATGTTTGCAGTTACTTGGGCTCTTCATGACAATCAGGGCCAGGGTATAAAGGATTATGTAAACCAAGGGAATCAAATTTAGATTCAATTAATAAGTAGGAAAATTAATGAAAGAGAGGTGTTAAAGGAGGTTGAGAAGATTTAAATTGTTATATTATAATAATGTTATATTGTAATAATAATATTAAGTAATAAAAAATAGGATGGATGTGATTAGGAAAAGGGAAGGAAATATCTATGTTAAAATTAATAATATCAGAAATTTAAAGTTTAATATTATTATGTTTTATTATTATAGTATTATTATATTTAATTTATTATTATAAATATTATTTTATAAAAATGTAAATATTTAAGCATTTTTTGAAAACTTTGGGTAAATTATAAAATCTCTACAAGTATCCAGTCAAGGACCATTGATTCAAGAAGTGATTGCTATAGTCTTTGATAGAGGCACGAATGACTAATAAAAGATAAGAAAGAAGAAATGGAAAATGTAAGGTTAAAAAATTAATAATATTAAAAAGATTTAAAATTTGAGAGAAAAAATTAAATGTATTAATGGATTTGAGTGATTTATAAATACAAAAAGAGCTATGTCTTTGTCTTTCTTTGAGTAAAACTAGTTGAAAATCTCATAGTAACTCTAATGACAACTTTGCCATGAGCATGAGTGCAATTTTTTCTAATTAGAAGATTAGCTAGATTATCAATTTTCATTACATAAAACTTTGATGGATAAAAAGGGGAAACTGCACAATAATTATGTTTCTTAATTTTAGTTATGAATATAAGAATGAGTTAATAAATTTATAAATATTAATTTTATTAATTTTGAAGTAATATGGGTAAATTTTAATGGTTAGTTTTAAATATATAGTTTTTAATGAACAATTATTAGTCCAAATCTAATTGATGAAATTATATATTTTAGTTTCAAACTACATTTTTTAAATATATATAATAAGTTGAATCCTTATTTAAAAGAAAAGTAAGATTTATACATGAAAATTTAATATTTTTATTATTTTTTTCCAAATTTTAATTAATTTTTGAAATATGAACTAAGGAAACGATATGTTTGAGGAAATTGTTAATTAAATGTTTAGAATATCAAATATTTAAATTTTAATCTTTTCATTAATATATATATACTATTATAATTTTTTGTAATCACCAAATCAAAATTTTAATTTTAATTATCCACACTAAATACATAATTCATTATAGTATTGTGTTCTATGGTTGAATCACTCTCTCTCATCCTCACAAGATGAAGTTCTTTATGAAGAAACAATTTTTGGACTAGTTATTTTGATAAGAACAAGTTTATGAACTTATCCCATGCTTTCTTGACCATGTCTCCCTTTAAGACATTTAGTAACATCAAATTTGCAAGCAAAGTCAAATCATAGTCCTCACTTTCCTTTTGAGTTTCTCCAAATCCACCATCAGTATTCTAGTTAGAGTTGTTTTGGGTTGCATAATGATCCACTACTCTCGATCCATAAGGAGATCTTCCATTTTAAGCTTCCAAAGATCAAAACTATAGCCATTAAAATAATCGACCTCAATTCTTGTATTATCTATCTTTCTTTAATTAAAGTTCTATCTTAAGGCTCCCACTTAAACAAGATTATCTCAAATCCAATCAGGAATGTCTTTCATGAAAAGATCTAGGTCTGATATTTGACAACCTTTAATAATGTCCCCCTATAGCCAATATATGCTACATGATACTAGATTTTAGATGTCAGGCATCATATTTACAACTGTGACATTGAATTATGGAAGTACTAAGTTATATTTACTTATCTTGAACAATCTTTACATCCATTTACATATTCAACTAGACACATAAACCAATGTGCTCATACATCACCTAAAATCTACCAATTATGAGGTCTTCACTCTTCATTAGCCTTACATTTTGCTCTATTTATAAGCATCAAAAACCTAGGAATCTTAGGATTGTTAACCATTTCTATCATAATTTGATTGTATTTGATTTCCCTTCAATCACCAGTCTCAATTGACTATACTCACACTTGGTTGTAATTGGTCTTGACTGCTCCAATCAACTATCAGCTTCCATTAGATACCAGACTACCCATTGACTTTGATTGTGTTTCCTATCCTTGACTCGAAAATCAACTTATTCTTGAATTGAATGTCAAACCGTTAGCTCAACTAAGCCATCCAATCAATTCTCATTGACTAGACCATTAAGGCCCATTCATAATCAATTCATCTGACTACCTAGTCAACTAATTGAACTTGAGTGAACTCAAATAATATACACCTCCACTTACCATTTAAACTATTTCACTGAAGCACAATGGAGCCACTGGTGGTCAATTAAAAGGTGTATTTTTTTTACCACATAAAATTAATTGTAATACCCTTAGCTTGACCCCCTAAGGTCTTGTAAATGTACATATGATACTTAAGTTGGTGAGATAGTATATGTTAATTAGGCTATTGAGTTGAGTTCTATTGAGGTCCACATGCCTTTCTGTGTATAAATGTGTTAGGCCAATGGGCTAATAAATTAATGTGTTTGACATGAGGATGCCTATGTGGTCAGGCCAAAGAGCTTGTGTATTAAAAGGCTAGTGAGTTTGGAATAAGTAATGTGTAAGTGCACATGTAATAATAGACAGTATCATGGATATAAACTAGGGGATGAAACTAGTATGGGGGACTAAGAATCCACAAAAAGAGAATGGTGAGGTGACCGTACCCAAACATGGTTCCTAAGCCAAATAATTATTATGGTTATAATATTCCTAAAGTTACTTTTAGAAATAATACTAAAATATTATAATCCTAGACTATAAATAAAAGGTAAAGGGAGGGGAATAGGGCACACCTAGCTTCCATTTCCATCAGAAATCACTGGGGGGTGGCTATGGACCTGGTTTTGGGGAGAACTAAAGGGTCCTTGACTATTGTACCCCAAGGAACCTAGGTGAGCCTAGGTATGAGTACACTTCTTATGGTGCCTCAACGAATGTTGGAGCCCGAGAGGGATAAGTGTAGGGATACCTTTCCTTGTATGGGTTTGGAGGATACACAAAGACCCTTGAGGGAAGTAGTAACTCCTATGACCCCCAGGGCTCTAAGACATCCTTTGTTAGTTGGAGATAGAAACTATCAAGGGTGTTGGAACAACTTGGTGGTTGTAGGTGTAGAAAAGGGGGTGCACTACCTTGGGTTGTGTGGGTTGATGGGGGATGTGAGCCTGTTGGTTCGAGGTTGCTAAGGTTTGGTACCTTGTCCCTATTCATATTTAGCATTGGACACATACCTATCTTGGACAACCATTGACATTGTGGAGTCATGGCCCTAGCTCAAGGGTGATCTATTGCTAAAATAATTGGAAAAACATAGTTTATGGTTGAGTGGTATGTTCGAGGTTTGTAGCATGTTATATTTTATGAGTTTTATGCACATTATTATCTTTTTTCGTCAAGTTATACACGCACATTTGTTACCTTATTGGTATCAATGAGAGTGGCATTCCCCAAGTGAGATGGTTAGAGGTGTTACAAATGGTATCAAAGTCTAGGCTACAATATTGAGCTTGCATAGGCCAAAAACAAATAACATAAGTGAGATTGTTAATAAAATTACAAATTATTTGACAAAATATTGAAATATACATGAATTCTATAAAAAATATTTAAATTGTTTTATGTGCACTAGAAAAATCTTATAGTGTGATATTGGCCAAAGACGATGTATAAAATATTATAATTGAAAACTATTACAAAGGAAAAGAGACAAATTATTGATGCTATTTTGGTGTATAAAGTATTACCATTGAAAAACAAACAAGTTATTGGTGCTCCTTTTGAAACGAACACGGTTATATTAAACCTAACCTAACCCAGGTTGGGGTGAGGCCCCCACGGTTATATTAAACCTAACCTAACCCAGGTTGGGGTGAGGCCCCCAAAGCGCTTTTGTTAACCACCATATTGACCCAAATTCTTATTTAGCACTGAACTTCTTTGAGAGGATACCCAGGCGGGTTCGACTAGAATTCAAATCGAATGAACACGACTTTCTCTTTTGGCTGTTTGAGGAGGCTTTCCCGTGTCCGTTGCCAACACCCAATGTCCGGATATCTAGATCCAATACTCATTTCCTAAATTAGTGTAAATCTTAGTGTCAAGTTTGATGCATTCATCGTGCATCCATCCAACTGTCCTTGGGCATCTACGGTAGCCCAATTTTCATTATCTATCCATTGAAGTAGCTATTGGGTTTATTTAATAGGACAATATTTGTCGTGTATTTCTGGATTAACTTGATCAAAGCGCTGATATGGGACACCTTTGGTAAGGAAAGTTCTGTGGTTGGAGATTGAGTATGCATGCCAAAATTTTGAAAGAATTCCTCAGAGAACTGTGGTATCGTGTATGCTAAAAATGGGTAGATATATCGAACAAGTGCAAGAAAAAGAGGTGCCCAGCTTGTGCAAGAAAATGCATTGTGTAGCTGTGAAGCTGGAACATATAACCTTCTGTATTATCCTTGGTATTTCTCTAGGCTGAATGCTCCAGATCAGAGCAGCTGTCTCTACAGTTACATTATCAGAATTGGGTTTGAGGTGGATATCTTTGTTAGGACTACACTGGTTAGAATGTATGCCAAGTGTTTGAAAAATTGTCTTAATGAAATTTGACCCCATGATGTGGCTTGATTGCAAGCTTTGCATATGATGGAATTTCTAGGGAGGCCTCGAGAGGCTTTAGTTAGACGCAGCACAGAGGAGAATGGAAGATGTATGCTTATTGATTGATCAAATGCCATACGAGATGTCATCTTATGAACTTCGTTGATTGTAGGGTCTATTGGACATGGTAAGATCATGGTTCCTTGGATTTCCATTACAAAATATAAAGAACTGGAATTCAACTTGAGCTAGCATGTATGCAAACTGTCAAAAGATTGAAAAGGTATGATTAGAAACCTTAGGCTTTGAAATGGTGTGATTTTGTCCCCACACCCTCACCTCCAAATCCCATATAGTCACATATTGCAAATACGATTGCAGGATTTTGTTGGAAATTACACGGTTTTCTTCTCTTGTGCAAGCTGACGTGATACTAGGTAATGTACACTTCTGCAAAATCTTGATGCCGGAGCATCCCTGGATTACTTGCTATCGTCTATATAAAGAAAAACAAAAAATCTATTGATTTTCTTTGTTACGGTGTTTGTGGTTGTTTCTTCTCACCTAAACAATCTCTAAGGAATTCAAGTGAACCCACGTAGCTAATTCTTACCTCTCACTTAACTCCTGGAAATCGTTGGTAATAAGAGAGTGAGAGAGAAACATGTTTTGATTTCTTGTTGCATTAAACATGTAGGCCAATGGTTTTAAAGAAATGTGGATACTTAATTTTATTTTATTTGAACTACAAAAGCGATACATTTCTTTTTTCCAATGAGAAAATATTTCTGAGCATTGTTTCCTTTAATGAGTGAGACAACGAATTTTTTATGGATGCTGAGTGGTTGATGACTATTTTTTTTATGGATGCTGAGCGGTTGATGGCTATTTGTTCAGCATCTACTCTACTAAAATTAATAAAAAGAGGGAGAAATTGTTTTGCTAGAGGCAGAGGATGGATTGGGAAAATAGCAAAACACCAATGTGCTGGGTGTTGATGGCTATGTGAGAGATTGGGCATTTCTAGGTTGCTGGATAGAGCTACATCAAATTGTTTGAAGCTCTGGTCAAAGGGAAAAGCAGTTTATTTTTCATCCATTGCTGTGTGAGAGAAATTGGTTTTTTCAAATTTCAGTCTTCAAATTGGAATATTGTTGTGTATTTACTATTAATGCAAGTGATTATGACTATTGTTGAATTCAGTCTTAATGATGTGTTTATATCTAACATTACAGTGCATTACATTGCTGGTGGTGTGAAAGAAAAAGAAAATCAGATGTGACATTACAGTGCTGGTGTGAACAATAATTATTGTTTAGATCTAACATGACAATGCTGGTGTGACAAAATTTATTATTGTGCATATCATTTCCCCAATGAATTAATTATCATTTCCTCATTGAGTTAATAATCACTGCTATCTTTTCTTGTGGCTCTGATTTGGGTGAATATGTTGTGTATGGATTTGTAAATTGAAGAAAGAAAGGAAGTGTACGGTGATTAATAATCACTGCTATCTTTTCTTGTGGCTCTGATTTTGGTGAATATGTTGTGTATGGATTTGTAAATTGAAGAAAGAAAGGAAGTGTATGGTGATGTCTCCTCTGTGGAAGTTGATGATGTGGAAGGTAACATAAGTGAAATATCTAAGGCACCAGAAAAATATAGTGTGTGTCATCTACATAACTAGGTATGTAGCAGAAACAGCTTTTACCCATGGTAGATCCAGCCGACGACACAACTTGCAGCTTTCTGGAATTTTCTCTGGCCTTGTATTTATAAAGAATGGAATAAGTAAATCATTTGCAGGGTAAGTTTTGTTAGAAAATATAAATGGGCAGCTTATTATATCTTATTTTCTTAACTTTGATACTTTCTTGTGAATCTTTTTTATCTTCTTTATGTTCTTTAGTTAGATCTATTCATCAAACAATATCAAGAAACTACAACAACAAAAGAGGACATAGATATAGGCTCTTAGCCAAGGCAAAACCCCTCCAAGGGGAAAACCTGGGAACTCTTCTCTTCTTAGAATTTGTTTCGAATGAGATACAAAGCAATGTTTTAAAACTCCGACTCCGACTCCAACTCGGCCGAGGGTCGACTCCGACTCCAACTCGGTATCGACTCAGCCGACTCGATTTCAATGACTTAGTCGTTGTAAAAAATACATTAAATATATATATATATTTTTTATAAAAACACATAATTTTAAAGATTTTCATTCATGTTTCCAAACACACAACATTAGAATATAGATAGAAGACAACATATGATCAGAGTAGGCTCATGAATATATTCATTATATTAAAATGGCACCCAATGCACTGTCCAATACATACACGATGATGATATAGAGATCAAAACAAAAATACACAACCAAGGAGGCTAGAAATGGCCTCTACAATAAAAGCCTGTGACCAATACTATTGGCTACTGCTAGAGTTGCCAACGTCATCTGGCTCAACCTCTAGATCAAAGTTAGACAGGGAAACCCATGAGTCAGACAAGGAAGCCTAGGGAGTTCCAAAAATGAAATTAAAAAAAAATGATGCTAAAGTGACTTGCTCGGCCGCTGTTACTGAGCCGGCCGAGTTGGCTTGGACTCGGCCGAGCTGGCCGGGTTGTTACTAAGCCGGCCAAGTTGTTAGCCAACTCAGCGGGCTTGATAACAACCTGGCTGGCCGGTTCGGTTCAAAGGCCAAGTCGACCCGGTTGGGCTATGACTCAGACTAACTCGGTTGAATCAGAGTCAAAACAGCTGATTTTTAAAACAGTGATACAAAGACTCAATCCCTAGACCAAGTCCTTCTCCCAGTACCAAGTCAGCGCTTCCTCCAGTGCTTCCTTGATTTTGTACCAAATTGTTGCTTTCTTGCAACTTCGACCTGCCAACTACTACTACATGACCTGCAACTTTGGCCCAGCTACTTTGTCCCAGCAACTGTTGTAGAAACCCTAATCTACATTCCTTTTGAGACCTTCCTGGAGCAAAACAACACTCCCCAAGGTCAACTAGGTCAAGAGAAGGATTTCGTTCTATCTAACAACTTGTTCCTACAATTCTGCTCCCCAACAACAACTTCGCTCCCTAGCAATTCAAACCTGCAGCTTTGGCCTAGTTTTGGTTGCAAAAACCCTAGCTTCTTCTCATGTGTGAGAGAGATAAAGTCCAAAAGAAGATAAATTTCGTCCTTCTTTCTTATCCTTGACCTTCACTCTTCTCTTTCTAGCTTCCCAACTATAGATTGAACTCTTTCTTGAGATATCAAACTTGTTGTGTGAGTGTGTCCAAATGAGGTTGAACTACTTTTTTAGCCTTCTTAAGAGGTTGAATTCCATTCTTTAGGTCGACTTGAGGATCCCAGGGCGAACTTGTACTCTTGGAGATTCTCGAACCTTTTAGACACAAAAATAATTCTTTTTACAATTACAAATTTCTTGGAAAGGTCTTATAAACATGATGTTGACTTCTTTGACTCATGACAATAAATCCTAAGACATAACAAACCCACGAAGCATGAAGAACATGCTTTTACCTAGAAGACCATCAATAATGAACATGAAACCCATACTTTAACAATAATATTTTTATTTCTTTTCTTATTTGTTACATAGGATACATATTGACTAGGAAGGTATTCATAATTTTACAACTAGTACACATCATATCTCAAACTGAAGAGTTCTCAAGAAGAGTCAGATTGATAAGCCACACTGTAAGCATCATTATTATAACCAACATTGTCCCTGAGGCTTAACTGGACAAGCTCTTCTTTAATCAAGAACATTTATGTTGGGAGGCTTTATGTGTGATACTGCACTACCTCTCTAAGGTGCATACCCCATCTGGATGCCCACAAGGTATGTCCTTTTAGGACTATTCTTATCTTGGATCTCCATACTTGAGTCCTCCAAGAATATTGATCCTCTATGACCACTCTTCTCTTGGATTCCTATCACATCCTCAAAGAGTGTCGGTCCTTGGGACTACTACCTATCTTGGATTCTAAACCTTCAAGGAGTGTCGATCCCTTTCTGTTAATTTTAGGTATGTTTTATGCTGAGAGCAAATTTACCTCAATTTTCCATATTAGCTCAATGCCAATTCAAGATTAGCAATCACATTTATCATGATAGTAAAATGCAGATAGAACATAAACATAAATCGAAGAAAACAATCCAAGACGAGGATACAAGATATGACGCTAGCCAGGGACAAACCCCAATGTGGGGAAACCCTTGATCAATTCTTCTTATGTATTCTTCAATAGTTCAATAGAGAGAGAAATAGTACATATACATCAGAAGTCAACACTTTGACTTGACAAGATAAGAGCAGAGATCTTCACCATGAAAATAACATAATGAGGTCGCTGATCTGATCTCAGGTGAAGGCATACTACTTCAACTAAACCTCCAAGGTGACGCCATCACCATGCTGCACCCATCACTATGTTGCACCTCATCATCATGCTGCACTTGACACTGTACTGCACCCAATCACTGGGCTGCTATCACCACTTAGCAGTACCACATCATCATGTTGTACTCATCATCAACTAGTTACTACAATGCATCGAGCCGTTGCTATATCTACATGCCCATCATCATCATGTTGTACCATTGTGATGCATTGTACTGAATTCATGCTGCCCACAACAGTCACTGCATTTATCATGCTGCCCACAATAGTCACTGCATTTATCATGCTGCATCTAAACATATTGTCAATACAACCATGCTGATGTTGACAATACAAGCATGTTGCATCTTATTACATCATGTGCTACACCATATTGTCCATTGTGTTTAGTCCTCTATGTTGCTGGCTATGGCCTGCGGCTTAGCCCCACAGCAAGTAAGGTTGAGTTATATTTACCCTTGAACAACAGTGTCCTCCTCTTATTGCTGCACAGTCATGAGGGCTGAGACAAGCCTCTCCATGGACTGCGTTATGCCCCTTCTTTCTCTGCTATTATGACACCACTAGGACATTGTTTAGGCAACGTCTCCTTACACTCTTTGACAGCTAGAGATCCCCTAGGATTGTGGCCAACTCTTCTCATTATCTGCAGCTCGGTAAAGACTATGGTCCTCCCAATAGGATTGCGGCTAGGGCTTGCACTCACAACAGTTAGGGCACATGAAAAACCCTCCTCAAACTGCGACCTAGAACAACGTATGAGGGATCTCTTTTATGGCCTAGATAAGGCAGCGTGTAGATATTTTATGGATAGTGTTTAGGTCTTCACTATGACCGTGTTTAGGAAAACTTCATCATTATTGTGTTTAGGGCAGCTTCACCATGACTGTGTTTTAGGGCAGCGTCACCATGACAACGTTTTAGAACAACTTCATCATGACCATAGAAAATTTTAGGGGCGAATGTTTGCCCTTTGGCGAAATTAAGGGGTTTTAAATTTTTAGTGGGTGAATATTTTGTATCATAGTACATTTTTACAAATCACTTCAAATAGCCCACCTTAATTTAAGGGAGAGGGTTAAAAAGGTAAATTTAGCCCTTGAAATTAGGAGTTACAACCTTCCATTCGCCCATTTTCAAGAATAGGTTTTATTTAAGTGAATTCATTCGCCCATTTTCAAGAATAGGTTTTATTTAAGTGAATCCTATGGGCCAAAGCCCAAATACCATATTTATACAAGAGGTATGGTAAATTAATAAAAATATAAATAAATGAGAAGTATGGTAAATAAATAAAACATTTTTTATATTTACTCCAAAAGTCACCTTATATACATGCAATGGTGTAAACAAATAAAAATATAAGTAAAGTGGAGGTATGGTAAATAAATAAAACATATTTTTATAGTTACTCAAAAGGTATGGTAAATAAATAAAAATATAAATAAACTAGACGTATGGTAAATAAATAAAACCTCTTTTATATTTAGTCCATAACCCTCGTTCTATTTATGAAGGCATAAGAAAAAAGTTTTATTTAAGTGAATCCCATGGGGAAAATACCATATTTGTAAAAGAGGTATGGTAAATTAATAAAAATATAAATAAACGAGAGGTATGGTAAACAAATAAAACATTTTTTTATATTTACTCCATAAGTCACCTTATATTTAAGAACACTCAAAAATGTGTTATATTTAGGTGAAACCTATGGGCAAAATACTATGGGACAAATACCATGGACTAGATTGTTATTAATATCATGCAAAAAACTTTATTAACCCTAATATTAGTATTAATAAAAATAAAAATGGCACATGGTATTGACCTATGGTATTCACCAAAATGGCACATGGTATTGATCCATGGTATTCACCTGGAATGTAGCCTATTTAAATGGGGGAATTAAACCAACATAGATCCATCTTTACTCTGGGTCTACTAACCCCCGAGAGGTATCACATATCGTGATATGCAAACTAGCATAGAGTGAAAAAATAACCGAGAGGTATCAAATATCGTGATATGCAAACTAGCATAGAGTGAAAAAATATTTGATCCCTCTCAGGGCTTGGTGGATCAAGAGTAAAAATGGATGTTGTAATTTAATGTATGTTAAACATTTTAGCTTGGTTAAAATAAAAATCAACTATTAATTTTATTAATTTTTATAAATTACTAATAGTAATTTTTAAGCTCCAGGTTTATTATAACCTGTATTGACCCATGGTAATACCAAGATCTTACAAGATTTTATAATTGAGTAAAATATTCACCATGCCTGGTGAGAGATTCGCCAAAAAATTATATATACATATTATACTATTGATAAAACCGCCTTTCATTTTTCCTATATACCATGGAAATTCGCCCATTTATTATACATATAAATTTTGGGGGGGGTTCTTAAAATTTTCCATGATCATGACTACATTTTAGGGCAGCTTCACCATGACTACATTTTAGAACAACTTCATCATGACTGCATTTTAGGGCAGCTTCACCACGACTACATTTTAGGGCAGCTTCACCATGATAGCATTTTAGAATGGCTTCACCATGACTGCATTTTAGGGCAGCTTCAAAAGCTAGGTCATCTTCTTTTAGGGTTGCGTAAATCCTTCTTTCCTATGGCAGTGTTCAGATCTAGCGCATCTCTTCATTAGGGCAGCGTTGTCTCCTAGAATCTTTCCTCCCACCAAAACCCAAAGGCAAGTGGAGAGAAAGAGATCACAAGAAGAGTGTGTGTTCAAATTAGGCAAGCCACCTCTTTTTATACTAAAACATTGAGAAGAAGTGGGGGTAATTTGGTTGTTCGCTGACCTTGACAAATTGTCCCATAACACAAATAAAATCTCCATGAATACATGTCAAAATCGGATGATCTTTAGATCAATCCTATATCTCTCAACAAGAGAAATCCAAGAAAAATATTAGCTTCCATGAATAAGTAGACTCACATGTGGTTTGGCCCTAGTTTCCAATTTTAACATTCCCTCTCAACTAGGGAGAACTCCATCTGCTAATCCATCTGCCAGATTGCACTATCTTTGCTATCAGTTCCTTGCACTACTTTGCTCTACTCTTTTGAACTATGAGGAAGAAGAAATGATTGAGAATGTATCATACCATCCTCTACTGACCCAAAGTCAGTCCCATATAAAAGAGTGTCTCATACCACTCGTACTGAGTGTCTCATACCACTCGTACTGACCCGAAGTGAGTTCCAAAGAGAGTGTCTCAAACCACTCTTACTAATCTGAAATCAGTTCCAAAAGAGAGTGATTTATATCACTCTTACTGACCCAAAGTTAGTTCCAATTGATCCCAGATCAATATCATTCTAGCATAGGGAGTACAGTAGTAACACGATGCATCCATAAGTATTACTATGGTCTCTATCCTCATTTCCCTTCTCATTAGCCAGATGCGAGGTACTTCCCATGAGTCCTAAATTGCATGGGTAGGATGTCTCAACAGGAGAAGGATGAACCACTCATCCTTCCTACATGTTGTGAGGAGTATCCCAAGTGAAGGCTGAACTACTCACCCTGTACAGAACAAATCACTAGGGGAAGGTTGAACCACTCACCCTGTACACAACAAATCACTAGGGGAAGGCTAAACCACCCACCTTATGACTGCTCATTGCTCCAAGATGTACCCCCAAGCCCATGAAGCTCCCAGAGCTCAATGTCCATATCATACATGACCCTTAGGCGAGAGTCTCTCCACGACTCCTGGTCGTTCTCAGAAAGTCACAAATTTGACCTTTCCCAGTGGTTCAATAGAATGTCGGCAACCTGCACATCAGTCCCAATGTGATGGAGTCTTCTTTCTCATCGATGTACCATATCCTAGATAAAGTGGTACCTGATGTCTATATGCTTGGAGCGATCATAGAATACAGGATTCCTCAACAATCAAATCCCCCTCTGGTCACAGAAGATCACAGTGGTATCCATCATGTGTCCAAATAGCTCACTGAAGAGCTTCCTCAACCAGACAGCTTCACATGAGGTCATACTCATAGCTATATATTTGGTCTTAGCGGTTCTCAAAGCAACCAACTTTTGCTTCCTGCTCATCCAGGATATCATAGCAGGACCCAAAGATAACCAACACCTAGAAGTGCTTTTGTGATCCTCTACACTGCCTGCCTAGTCAACATTCGAATAATCATGCAACTTCACATTTCCGGCAATTTAACTCAATCTGTGAGAGATTGTGCCTCGAAGATATCTCTGAATATTCTTAGAAACAATCTAGTAAGGCTCAACCATAAACAAGCTCAACATGCTAACTGCAAAGCATATATTCGGATTGGAGTTCACCAAGAACATCAATGCTAGAATGAGTTTATGAAACTCAGAGGCCTTTCCCAAATCAGGTCTGGCATCACTACCACATAACTTCTGAAGGTTAAGCTCCATCAAGGTAGTCACGGGCTTGCAGCTTAGCATTCCAAATCTAGAATCCAACTCCCTCTTAATTTTGCAAATGAGAGGGTTTGCACCTGTCAAAAAGAGGTCATCCTCATAAGGTGTCAGTATGAGAGGTCTATCATCCACAACCTTCAAGCAATGTTTTGGATCGACTTCACTCCTAATGAATCTCAGTTTCATCAGACAAGTATCAATCCTCTCATATCAAGTCCGAGGTGTTAGATCTAAATCATAAAGAGCTTTCTTTAACCTACATACATGAGATTCCTGATCATGAATCTGAAACACCTCGGGTTGTTCCAAACCCATGGACTTGCTACATGAGGGGAATGGTCCCCTGGTAAGATTTTCCTTCGGTACATCTCAGACATGTACCTTCATGCTCTTTTTGAATTTGGAAATCCCTGTCACCATCTGAATCATATCGGGTAGGGCCCCATAATAAGAAGACCTTCGGTGCTATAGAAGAGATGTGTTAATTGACATGGTCCCCAATGGACTTCCTGCAACTTAATACAAATTTTCAACCCTGAAACCAAGAATAAAAGCACCTTGAAAATTTCATTTTTCAAATGTGCCTTCCCATCGATGAATGCCACCTTGAAACCTTTTGATTTCCATTGCCGAAATGGACACCACGTTCTTCATGAGATTAGGTACATAAAATTCTTGTTAATGAATCGTGCTATCCTTGTTCAATTGAAAGGAAGCATTCCCTACACCCTTTTCAAAATAGGTGGCATTGAATCGAAGTATAATCTCCACGATTGTTTCCATATCTACCAAATTAGAAAGAGCTTCCTTCTATCCAATGAAGTACTTTGAAGCACTTCAATCAATAAGCTAGATTCACAAAGAGTCTAGAGGTGAAGTAGTGGAAAGGGTCAATATAAGATAATACTTCTTTAGCTTATTAGAAACAACATTTTATTCTTCATACTTGGAGTTCCTTTCTTTCTTTGAAGAGTTGGCCATTTCCTTGATGACCTACATTACCCCTCCGATTAATGAGCCCTAGAAATGGGTAAATATATGGGCTCATTTGGCCTCCTAACTCAGTTTAATCCACCACTCTCATTAGCTTATTACATGTTTTTTTATTATATTTATGCTAATAGAGTGAATTGGGTTAGTCATTATGCCATGAAGCCTAATGTGTGTTTTATGCAGATTTTTGGTCAATTTTGGACAAAGTCAAAGGATTAATGAGCATTTGGTAGCCAATATTCGAGGAAAAAATGGAGAGGATTTGTAGGAGGATGTCCCCTTGACTTATGGCTCCCTACCTCGAATCCTCCACCAGAAACTCGGAGCACAAACAGCCACATCGATGCATCCAAGGGGCAACCAAGCAATTAAAGAAGAATTGCTACCTATCTCTAGTTCTGGGAATCCAAGCCCCTTGATTTTAGGAGAGCTATTGGAGGATTCCAATTGTACAAGTAAGGGGGCTTAGAGCGTCAGTAGGCTAGCCAGTTATTAGTAAAATTTTTGCACTATTGTGCAGCTCCAGTTCATCTCATTTTCTAGCTTCCTTTCTAAGAACAATTTATGTAATGTGACTTTTATTTTTGATAATGGAGATGAAACAGTTTTTGAGCTAGCACTGATCTCTTTCATAGGGCTGAAGCTCTTGGGTTAGGGCCCAACCCAAGCTATCCAACACCTCTTGCTTTGTACTTATATGTTTTTTCTTCAATTCATGAGTTAATTTATGTTACATAGATTCATTTTACCTTGTTTAAAATAGGTTGCTTTTGATGGTTTGCATAGCTGCTTTTGTTTCAGTTGCTAAAGTAGGTTAATACAGTAATAGGTTAAGCTTCAAAAAGGCCAACAACAGGCCCTAATCTCATTTCTCCCTTCCTGAGTTCATGATTTGAGGACAAGGTACCATTGCTGCCACCAAAAACACAATTTTTCTCTTCCATGCAATTTCTAGTGGGACAATTTGGTTTGAAAAGTTGAAGTGTTGCTTCAGATTCATTTTTTCAAGATTATTTCCTGTTGCTTATAACAATTTACTTCTTTTTCTTATTATATTCCACATATTAGCAATCACATGTACATAAAGTAAAGTGCAGATAGAACATTAAATGATCGACAGAAAACAAGCCAAGACAAGAGACACAAGATGTGGTAGCTAGCGAGGGACAAACCCCTCAATGTGTGGGGAAACCCTTTGATCAAATATTCTTTTATCTTCAATAATTCAGTAGAGAGAAATAGTACAATAAATCTGATTTATATCAGCAGTAGCAAACCCTAGATCAACAACATCAGCATTAGTGGCTTCATCATCAAAACTAGAGCAGTCAATATCTCACAAACCGACTGTCGGATCAGCTTGATTCCACCACCAAAGGTTGCAGCCTTCAGAGGAGGTTCAGATGAACCTACAACACAATTCAAATGAGAATATATTCCGGTCCATGCAGGTCAAACTTCACTTCTACAGTTGCAGCTTCAGTTTCAGCAACGTCCTTCAAACTAGGGTAGTCGATATCTCGCAAACCATCTATCAGATCGACTTGATTCCACCACCAAAAGTTGCAGCCTTCAGAGGAGGTTCATATGAACCTACAACGTAGATTAAAAGAGGAGATATTCTAGTCCATGCAGGTCAAACTTCACTTATGCAGTTGCAGCTTTAGTTTCAGCAGCTTCCTTCAAACTAGGGCAGTCGATATCTCGCAAACCATTTGTCGGATCGACTTGATTCCACCACCAAAAGTTGTAGCCTTCAAAGGAGGTTTAGATGAATCTAAAACGCAGATCAGAAGAGAAGGTTTGATGGTCCACGCTGATTAAAGTTTGGATCTGCAGTTGTAGCTTCAGTTTCAGCAGTTTCTAGCTTCACATGTGTGAGAGAGAGACCCTTTTCTGTGCAGTAGAGAAGAGACTATTTTTTGCGCAGTGGAGAGAGAGAGATGTGATGAGATTATTGAGTGAAAATGAAGAAAATTCCTCCTATATTTATACACAACTATTGATGTTTGAATAAATGCGACTGTTGGGCTTCCGAGCCTACATGAGTTGTAGGTCGGCTTGATAACAATTCCATAATCAAAATAAATTCATATCTCCATGAATACTTATTGGAATCGGATGATATTTAGATCAATCTTACACCTCTCAACAATAGGAATCTAATGAAAATATTATCAGCCATGAATAAGATGACCCACATGAAGTTTGGCCCTAGTTGTCAATTTTAACAATGAGTTAATTTTTGTTACATAGATTCATTTTACCTTATTTAAAATAGGTTGCTTTTGATGGTTTGCATAGCTGCTTTTGTTTCAATTGCTGAAGTAAGTTATTACAGCGATAGTTTAAGCTTAAAAAAGGCCAACAACAAGCCCTGATCTCATTTCTCTCTTCCTGGGATCATGATTTGAGGACAAGGTACCATTGCTGCCACCAAAAACACAGTTCTGCTCTTCCATGCAATTTCTAGTGTGACGATTTGGTTTGAGAAGTTAAAGTGTTGCTTCGGATTCATTTTGTCAAGATTATTTCCAGTTTCTGTAATAAATCTCTTTGCAAGTTCTTTTCCATTCATAGGGTATTGGTCAGCACTTCATGTTTCATGTCAGAAATTAGGTTAAACAAGAGAATGGTTTTGTTTTCTTGATGCAGTTGGTCCTTTTCTTGCTCAGTTCGGTAGTTAGATGTGCATATCTCTTACAACACACCTCAACTCACAATATGTCCATCAAGTAGCAAGCATCAGCTCATTTCTCACAGGTTTTACTAGTCATCTACTGTCCTTCACGAATCTGCCCTAATTTCTGCACTTTCTTCCATAAGCTTTCCCTCTCGTCATTTGAACACATCCAACCATCATCTTCTTTCATGATCCTCCTTGCTAAGCCCCAGACACCTCAATACATCACCCTAGTCCTCAACTACCCTTTCCCACCATTTTTCCGCTCCTAAAACCTCTAAAAATAGTTCCCGACATCCTCCTGTAGATTCCCTCTAGCCTCCTGCAGAATTTCCTGTGAGTGATTTTTCGAAGTCTGATTGCAGGGGAAGTCTTCAGAAGGGTACTAAGGGCTTCTTAGGACCTCTCCACACCTTCGTCCACCTATGCAAAAACCAAATCCACCCTCCATCTCCACCAAACCTCTGCCACAATCACACACAGATAAATTACAAGCATAATAATTTCACATAAAAACACAATAACACAAAAAATGTTTTTCCTCATTTCCTCTCAGAAGTAGTTTGAATAGATGTAATTTACCTTTTCAATAGTTAATGGCACTCATTTCATCAATTTTCATCTATTTTCCTACAAAGGTAGGGTTATTTGGGAAAATTAGGGTTTGCTAGGGTTTGTGTTACACTCCAGTCTTTTTTCTCTTTCCGCAAGTAGAATAGTCTCTTAGAGTTAGCTTTCTTTCATCATAGTTAAAAGCTTCTTCTGGAAATTCATAGAAGTTGGCTTGAGCTCCTAATGATCTTGCGCCAGCTGACCAAGTGAAAACCTATAGTAAGAGCTAGTACTTGTGCATACAACAACATCACTTCCAAGTTTATTACGAACTACCAGGTTGATAAAAATAAAGTAGGAATCCCTAGCAGTTGCAGCATTATTGCTGCAATACTGGTGCTCACAACTTTTTGGCGCCCTTACCGGGGAAGCGTTAGAGTATTTTGTGATTACTGTTTTTCTTCTATTTTTAACTGCATCATTCTGCTAAGTAGTTTATTTCAGCAAAAGTAGAGTAGTTGTTTCTTTCAATTTTTGCATTTCCTTGCTTTAATTTCAATTTTGTGATTTCCATTTCAGCAAAAATAAATTAGTCATTTCCTTGCTTTCATTTCAATTCTGCAATTTCCATTTCCACAAAAGTAGATTAGTGATTTCCTTGCTTTTAGTTCTACATTTCATTTGCTTTCCTTTTCAGTTCTGCAATTTCATTTCAGCAAGTTCATTTCAGTTAGTTGCAATTTGTTTGTTTAATCAATTTCAGTTTTGTAGGTACATTCAATGAAAAAACAAAACTCACCAAAAGAAGAGATTCCCTTTCATGTCTCTTTGAAACAGAGATAATTAAGGGAAATTCCTACCCAACACTCTCACCACATCACAAAGCCACCCTTCTCTCTTCTTCGGTGGCAGTGATCCAAAAGAACCTATAGGTGAACAACTAGAGATATATGAAGATTCTATAGAAGAAGAACAGGAAGAAACCATCCCTCTGGAGACAATGGCAGACAACAGAAATGTTAGGGGGAATGGAGAAAGAGTAGAGGGTACCTTTCCCATCCAAGAGATTAATGGGGACACTAAAATGAAGAACATAAGCCCTTTAGCCCTACCTCACTTCCATGGATTAACTAAAGAAGATCCTGATACCTTTTTGTTTGAGTTTGTTGTTATCTGTCGAACCTATGAATCTGCAGAAGATGAGCAGAAGTTGAAACTATTTCCTTCTACCCTCAAGGATGCATCATTACATTGGTTCATGGGATTACTTAGCAACAAAGTTACAACTTGGGCTCAGATGCAGCAAGCTTTTAATAACAAATAGCGGGACTACTGTAGGTCAAAAGATACCAAGGAATAAATCTTCTGAATGACCATGGGAAGTGATGAATCCTTGGAAGATTATGAAGAAATGTTTCAGCGCAGTGATAAAAGGGCCAGGTGCACACTTGAACTGAAATCTCTGAAGTTGGTCCTACTCAGAGAAATTCCGGAAGACCTTATAGACACCCTCCATTTACTGGTTGGAGGAGACATCTACCAACTACCTTATGAAAATATCAAGACTGTGTTCAGGTACCATTCCAGGGCAACCAGAAATAGAGGTAGGGGGAGTCAAACCATAGCCAGTACCTCCTCATCCAGTTCATCCCTCAAAGGTGAATTTGGAAACATGCTGGAAGATTTCAAGAGTGAGATGCTGCAAAATCTTGTCATGCAAATGGATACCTTGCATATTAAAAGGAAGGGCTTTGGCCATTTTTTGCCCTAGGTGCACCAGAAGGCATCCTCAGAATGAGTGTCCATTGAACTCCATAGAAGTGTGTTCAGTCTGTGAAGAAGATCATCCTATAGATAAGTGCCCTTCCTTGCCTGGACTCAAAGCTTTATACCAGGGGGCCGAAGGAGCCACTGAACCACTCTATTTCATGAACCAAAGGAGGCCACATGGACCTAGACCTTACCAACAGGGAATGCAAGGGAAATCCTAGGCATATTACAACCTCAATCAAGCGACTTCCATGCCTTCTTGGGGCCCCTTGCTCATCCTTCCTAGTCCTCACCCCCTGCTTGGTCATATCCACCTCAATATCATGCTCAACCAAATGCTCATTCATTTCACTCCTATTCTCGGCCACAGCCTCAGTGGAATACACCTCATCAGGGGTGGAGGCCCCAGTACAACACTCCTCCCACTCTTTCACCTCCACCACCTGCTCAACTACAACCTCTATCTCCTGCTCCACCAAGGCAACTCCAAATGCCTACTCATCCGAACATGAACCCAAATAACCGACAGGCTCAACAAGTATATAGTGGGGAATCGACATGCCCAACGTATGCTATGGAGATTCAGGGGATTAAATTACGATCTAGGAAGGTTCTCCCAGATAAATAGCCTCCTCCTAAGGAGGATGAGGAAGATAGGGAGGGAAATGAACCAAAAGAAATTCCACCCTTCCCTGAGAGTATCCGGAACAACACAACCTACCCCAGAAGAAACTGAACTTCTAGGAGAATTGAAACAATTATGTGTTAAGATACCACTTCTCCAAGCCATAAAGGATGTGCTTATATACAACAAGATGATCAAAGAGAAGTGTTTCAAGCATCCAGGCAGGCGTAGGAGAGACGCCCCAATCATCAATGTCATAGGATAACTGTCTGACCTAATGTTTGGGTAGGTAATTTGTCTGAACTATCTAGACCCTAGAAGCCCAGTAGTTGATGTTCATATCAATGGCACCATGATTCCCCATATCCTGATTGATCTGGGGGCTGCTATTAATGTGATGACAAAGGACACCATGCTCAAGCTCAACCTTGAGGGCTCCCTGAGAAAGACCACAACAGTACTGTAGTTAGTAGACCACTCCACCGTGACCCCTGAAGGGATTGTGGAAGATGTAATGGTCTCCCTCGACTCTTGGGAATACCTTGCTAATTTCCTAGTTCTCTGGTGGAAGGAAAAGCTCACTAGGTATCATCTCATTCTAGGAAGACCCTGGTTGGCTACCGCAGATGCCTATATCAATTGTCGAGCTGGGAACGTGACAATCAAGAATGGGCATATACCCTCCTGCCCAATTGTTGTTAAAACATGATCTACCTCTCTGGTTGGAGGAGGGAGATGAGGGTGAAGTCTATTCTACACCGCTGTATGCAGTAGAACCGCCATGGGGGAGGAACCACAAACTGAGGATGATATTATTGAAAACTTAATTCAAAATCCACCCCCCAGTATGTTGCCATTAGAAGAGCTAGTGAAAGAAACCCAAGACAATCCTTTAGTTGATCTCTGTGTGGCCGACCCGACCTCTCTCCGAGTTAAAAATATAGAGTTCAACCCTGAAAGAACCTTAAAAATCAACTCACACCTATCCAACTCCCAAGAGAAGGAACTGTGTAGTTTATTGAAAAAACATTTAGATGCCTTCGCCTGGAGCTATAAGGAGATGAAAGGAGTTGACCCTTCAGTTTGTACTCATCACATTTACATTAAGGAAGATTGCAAACCAGTGAGACAACCCCAAAGGAGGATGAATCCAACCCTTAAAGACATTGTCAAGGAAGAATTGCAAAAGTTATTGGATGCAAGATTCATCTACCCCATCTTCGACAATGAATAGGTCTCTCCTTTGGTGTTGGTGCCAAATAAAAATGGTAAGTGGAGAGTCTGTGTCGATTATCAGGAACTAAATAAAGCCACTAAAAAATACCATTTTCCTTTTCCCTTCATAGATCAGGTGTTAGATGGTCTGGCAGGGAAAAAGTTTTTCTCCTTCCTAGATGGGTTCAGTGGATATAATCAGATTCAAATCAGCCCAAAAGACTAAGATAAGACCACTTTCACTTTCCCTTGGGGTACCTTTGCATATCAGGTCCTTCCTTTTGGTTTGTGCAATGATTTCGCCACTTTCCAAAGAGCTGTATATTTTGAACTGGTTCATGATGCTGTGGAAATATATGTGAATGATTTTACTCCTTATGGTTCTAACTTCCAGGAAGCTTTGTCTAACCTAGGGAAAGTTCTGGACAAGTGTATTGAGATGAACCTGTCCCTCAGTTCGGAAAAGTGTGAATTCTTGATGATTGAAGGGACCATGTTAGGTCATGCAATATCTCAGCAAGGATTGCAGGTGGACCCCAAAAAAATAGCCATTTTCTAGAAGGTCCCACCTCCTCAACAGGTGAGAGATGTCTAAAGTTTCTTGGGTTTAGCAGGATATTACAGAAGATTCATTAAATATTTCAATAAATTAGCCTCTCCATTGTTTGTTCTTTTGGGAAAAGATGTCAAGTTCACATGGACTGACAATTGTCAGGAAGCCTTATATATCTTGAAAGGTAAGCTTGTGACCACCCCAATTTTGAGAGGTTCAAATTGGGCCCTACCTTTCCACATTCACACAGATGCCTCAAACAAAGCAATAGGTGAAGCCTTAGGGAAATTTGACAGGAAGTTACCTTATGCCATATACTTTATAAGTAAGAATTTGTCAAAGGCAGAGTTAAACTACATGGTGACCAAGAAAAAACTCCTAGTTGTTGTCCATTCCTTAAATAAATTCAGACATTACATCACAGGCTATTAGACCTTTGTACACACTGATCATGCTGCAATTAGGTATTTAATGAACAAAGTGGATGTGAATGTTCACATTATTAGGTGGTTGCTTGGATGTGATATGTCTAAAGTTTCTTGGGTTTAGCAGGATATTACAGAAGATTCATCAAAGATTTCAATAAGTTAGCCTCTCCATTGTTTGGTCTTTTGGGAAAAGATGTCGAGTTCACATGGACTGACAATTGTCAGGAAGCCTTAGATACCTTGAAAACTAAGCTTGTGACCGCCCCAATTTTGAGAGGTTCAAACTGGGCCCTACCTTTCCACATTCACACAGATTCCTCGAACAAAGAAATAGGGGCAGCCTTAGGGAAAGTTGACAAGAAGTTACCTTATGCCATATACTTTATAAGTAATAATTTGTCAAAGGCAAATTTAAACTACATGGTGACCGAGAAAGAACTCCTAGCTGTTGTCCATTCCTTAAATAAATTCAGACATTACATCACAGGCTATCAGACCTTTGTACACACTGATCATGCTGCAATTAGGTATTTAATGAACAAAGTGGATGTGAATGTTCACATTATTAGGTGGTTGCTTTTATCGCAGCAGTTTGATTTAACCATTATTGATAAGCCTGGTAAAGAAAATGTTGTTGCTGAATTTTTGTTTAGAATAATTCTGCCTGCAGGTGAAGAATGAATGGTGGATGATAGATGTCAGATGAACATCTATTTTCTATCTCAGTACTCTCCCCAAGGTTTGCTAATATAGTGAATTACTTGGTTTCAACACAATTCCCACTACACCTATCCTCAAAAGAGAAAAGCAAGATCGTGAGGAAAAGTGCACCTTTCACTTGGATTGGGGGTAATCTCTTCAAACTTGGCCCATATCAGGTTTTGAGAAGATATGTCAGGGAGGAGGAAGTTTTTGACATTCTCCTGACCTGTTATGACGGGCCTGTGGAGGCCATTTTGCAGCAAAGAGGACTGCCTTCAAAATTTTGCAAGCGGGTTACTATTGGCCCACTCTTCATCAAGATGTGAGGAGGCATATCAGCCAATGTGATCAGTGTCAAAGGATGGGGAAACTTACTCCAAAGGATGAGATGCCCTTGCAGCCTCAAGTGACTTTTGATCCATTTGAGAAGCGGGGCATGGACTTTGTGGGTCCTATCAACCCTCCTTCAAACCAGAAATAATACATCATCGTGTGCACCGATTATCTAACAAAATGGGCAGAGACAAAGGCAATCAAGGCAGCAACCAAAGAAAAAGTAGTTGAGTTTTTGAGAGAGAACATATTCTATGAGTTTGGGTATCCAAGAGAATTAGTCACAGATCAAGGGAGTCAATTCACCTCCAATCTGATTGAAGACCTACTCACCCATCATAAAATCAAGCACAGGACTTCCACCCATTACCATCCACAAGCCAATGGACAGGTGGAAGTCACCAACAAAGATTTAGAAGGAATTTTGACCAAAGTAGTGAGCAACAATAGAAAAGATTGGGTAGATTGATTGATTGAGGCCACCTGGGCTTACAACACTACATGGAAGACCACCACTAGATTCACACCCTATGAATTGGTCTATGGGAAGAAGGCTCTGCTGTCAATAGAATTTGAATACAATACGCTAAGGATGGCAGCATAGCTGGACCTAGATCTTAGACATGCATAAAGGGAAAGGCTACTCCCGCTTAATGGATTGGATGAACAAAGGATGCAGGCCCTTCTCCACATAGAAGTAATCCAGCTGCAGAGGAAGATATGGCACGACAAAAGCATCAAGGAGAAACAATTCCAAGAAAGAGATTAGACGTTGCAGTATGACTCAAGGTACAAAGATTTCAAGGGCAAGCTGTGGAAAAGATGGTTGGGACCATACACTATAGAAAGATGCCATGACAACGGATCAATTTTGATCAGGACTATTGATGAGGAAGCCATCCCCATGCTTGTCAATAGGCATAGGTTGAAAATCTGCAAGAAGCCCCTCTCCAAGAAAGAATTCATTGAAGAGCTAAGTGAAGTAGTGCTGGTAATGGAGCAAGCCTTTGCCTCCACTTCACCCACTCATTAAAAAAGATAAATATAATAAGGACTCTAGTGAAAACCTTTATGAGGCGCTTGAGTCCCATCCCGGGGCTGAAAACCTCTCTTGAGGTAGCCTAGTGATAAAAAAGAGAAGACAAGAAAAAACAAAAAATGAGGAGAATAAAGATCCCTGGGTGAAAACCTCCCCTTGGAGGCGCCTAGGGCAGGCAAGTAGGATGAAAACCTCTGGGAGGCGCCCTAGCTATCTCTTAAAAAAAAAAAGAGAGAAAAAATATAGAAACAGAAAAATTAACTTCTTTTGAATGCATTACAGGTTGCAGGGGGGAAAAGAAGGAACGGGGACATGCACTAAGTCTATTACCCCTATCCTAGAACCTTTTCCATCGTTTCTGTCTTTTCCCATTCCCTGGTCTTACTTTTTTTGGAAACTATGCATCCTACAGGAGGCTTTGTATGTTCTAGAGGAGGCTCTTGTAAAAATCACAGAGAGCTCGAAATCAAGTCGAAAAAGGGATCAAAGGGCTAGAAAATTTCACAGAATACCTATGGGTCATCCTATAGCTATCCATCATCATAACTCTCCATTGCATACCTGCAACACCACATTTTTAATCGCTTCTTTCCTCCCTGCAAATAAAACACATAAATCCCGTTTTTTGTTTTTAAAAAAAATGAGGCAATAAATAAAAAAACAACACCCCTACCACTTACCTACTGCATACCAACTGCTTCTCCATGACTTTCAGAATCTTCCACAAACTCCTCTCAAGTCCCTGCATAAGCCTCATCTAAAATTTTTAGAAGGAGAAGCAGCTATAGGAATTCCTATAGGATTTCTGTAGCAGCTGATCCCCTTAAAAATAGAGCTCTAAAGGTAGGGTCAGTGCAGCCATAGTTATGTAGAATGCGCAAGGAGCCAGATTCTGATCGAAGATCACCTATACAAGGTAGCTGAGCTACCAATTCAGAAGGCATGGGCACTAGCAGCATAAATCCATGGATAGAACACCAAAGTCTAGGCATGTAGCAGCACTATAGCACACAATTCTCGACTTACAGGTAAGTGACTAAACCCACTCCTCTGTTGCATATGTATGATTTAAAAACTCCATGGACAAATGAGTGGTCGAGATTAAACTAGATCGGTGGCCAGCTAACTAGCCACCCTCGTCTAGTTCAAACAACGCTTAGTGGGTGCACTCAACACATGTGTCTATTCAACTCGTAAAAATCTCAAAACATGTAACGGCAGAATCCAACACGAATGATGGAAATTATTGCGGCAAGTGGCATAAAAGTTCCATGATGACATTGCAGTGGGGACCAATGGTTCGAATGAGGGTAATGTAACCTTCCTGCCACCTCACCTCATCACCGCAAAACTCTCCCGTAAGCTTAAGTACACTCTCTTGAGCGCCCTCACCAACTTTGTTCTCATTTTTGTCGATGTGCTCTCGACTGTAACAAGCTACCTACCACCTCTAGAGCCTCGAAATAGTTGCACTCTATCATTTTCAGATCTCGTCCACTTATCAGGCTCTACAAGAGCTTTATCGGATTCTACAGGAGCAGAAATAGAGTCCTACAAGAGCCTTTCTACAGGAGGGCCAGTGAGCAGCATCGCAGAGAAAAATTCAATGTCTCATGGAAAATTCGAGCTCGAAGAGGTAGGCTTTGTGTAAACCCACTCTACATTTTTGTGTCTACAAGGGGTGATGTGATTCTAAGAGAGGTATTGAGTTGAAAAAGGAAAGAAAAGTGAGAGCAGAGTCTATTTGTTTCTTAAAAAAATATATACAGTTTTTCCATTTGCTCTTGCACTGAAACACTGTCTCTTTCTTCTCCATGGTATTCTCCTATGTAAAGAGATGATGCAACTTTAGAAAATTAAGCATGTAAGAGTGAACTTGCATTGGGTAGTCTGCTTATTTTGTAAGAGAAAAAAACACAGTTCTGTATGCTCTCTGTTTCTAAGGTATTGTTTCCAAGGAAGTAATGCAAGCCTAGAGAACTGAGTTTAGAAGGAAGGAAAGTTTCATTAAAAAAAAAAAAAAACGAAAACACTCTCTTTGTTTCTTGGAAGAAAACTTTAGTTGTTCCTCTGTTTTCGGGTTTGAAACTTGTTGCCTCCCTCTTCACCTGAAATATTCCAGAAAACTCTGAACATCATGACAGGGGGATTTATGAGGAAGGAGCCTCTGAACTCAACCAACCTACATGAACACCCAGAAGTGGTAGCGCTCTTTACTAGAGCAAATTGGATGCCTTTCTTTGAAAAGTTTCACGGGTGTGATGAAGAAGTAACAAAGGAATTTGCATTGTCTTTGACACCTCACTCAAAAACCCATACCACTGTCAGTTTCAGGGGTCTAACCATAGAACTCACATCGGAATTCATTAGTAGGGTCATCGGTCTCCCACTTGGACTACCCTGGAGCAAGGAAGAAAAACCACTAGGTCAGGTTGCCAAGAAAACCTTTTTCCAACCTAATGAGCACCCCGTGGAAGACAAGAATGGCATCAGGAGAACCAGCATACCTTACCCCTGGGATGAGGTTAGCTATTAGATTATCAAATACATCTCTTGTGAAGGGAGGTACAACATAGTTATGGGTATCATTTCAGACTTTTGCATGAATTGAGGTATGGCATGGATCTTCCTGCACCTCAAAAACTCAGTATTCCTTACTTTCTCCTCTAATCCTTAATAGGTTCTAGCATAAGATTGAATACAGGAGGCCCAAATCAATTGGCTCATCATGGGCTAATTAAATTGCTAGTGGAAGATTCCCTCCACACTTTCACAATCCCCATAGCTTGGGATATTTTTAGAAACATGACTAAAGAGGATGATATAAAATCTCTCACCTATGACCTCAGTCCATCTGAAAGTGAGGAATAAGAACAAAAAGGGGAAAATAGGAAGGAAAACCATGAAGAAGAAAAGAACACTCAAATGGAAGAAGAGGAAACCCAAACAGAGAATGAAGAAACCCAAACAGAGAAAGAAGGAAACCAGACAGAGAAGGAGAAACATGACACCACTAGAGATGAGTGTAAAGCATAAAAGAAGAAAGAATCAAAAGCAGAAAAGGGTAAAACCATAGCAGATAAAAAGAAGAGGCCTAGAACCGAAAGGAAGAAGCCTAAGACAGTTCAGGAAAATGTTACCACAAAAAAAGAAAAAGCTAAGCAAAAAGAGGAGCAAACCAAATGAGAGACAAAAGAAGCAAAACCAGTAGAAAAAGGAAAGACAACAGATGATGGAAAAGAAGCACAACAGGAAGAAGTGTCTCCTGAGACACTTACAAGGGAGGCAACAGTTTTTCTTGCTGCACTTAGTACTCTAGCCAAGCCCAAAAGAAAAAGGAAAAAGCAACCATCCATGTACTTCAAGGCTCGAAAAAGCACCAGAATAAAGATGGGGAAGCGTCAACCACCTTCAAAGGAGCCCATCATCATTGAAGATTCCCCTACTACCAAAAAGGAGGAATCTCCATCCAAAACCCCCATCACCTATGAAAGAGGAAGTCCTAAAAATTCCGCTTGGAAGAAAGGATGAAACTACAGGACTCTAAAATAATCCTACAGGAGGTGCATATAGTCCTACAAGAGACATTGACAAAGCTACAAGAGACTGAAAATCTTGAGAAAAAGGTAGAGGAGCAGATCAAGAAGGAAGATAAGGCAATAGAGATACCAGAACCTGACCCCAGCCTAGTTTGGGCTCTTATTACAACCTTCTTGAAGGAGGAAAAATTATCCCTCAAAAATTTGCAGTCCCACTCTTCTTTGAGCTAGAAAAAGAAAGGGTCAAAAGCCATAGGTGGATGTAGATCGAAAAATCAAAAAGGGTGGAAGACATTGGGCACATGGAAAACAAGTTGAGAGTAATGGGCAAAGAATTGAGCACTATAAGGCATATAGAAGGCATTAGGAGATCTGAATTGGAGGAAGAAAATGAAAGGTTAAAGAAATAGCTGCAAGAAAGGGAACCCCAGGCAGAAAATGAGATATTAATCTTAAGAAGATAGCTATAGGAAAGGAAAGCCCAATTAGCCCACATGGCCAACTAGGCTATGGAGGCACTACAATGAAGGCAGCCAACTAAATCATATGCAATTTACCTCAAGGATCAACGGCTCCAATTTTAGATAAAGACCCTGGCCCAGAGGGGCACCATACCTTTCCAGAATTATGGGTAGTTCATAGACTTGTGTAAACAAAGTTTAGCAGAGGGCAAGGTGAAGTTGGCATAGTTTTATTTACATAACATGGTCCTCACTGACATGAACTTATGGGACCCTAATGCTAGGTTAGGGGATTTGCAGCTAGTGGCCATGGCATCTTGGATGAGCCATGAGGAGAAAAGGGCCACAAAAATCAAAAGGTTGATGACAAAAGAATAAAATGAGCCCCTAATGATTAGAGCAGAGCCATCAGACCCTATGGCTCTCATTAGCACACACCAGCAACTTGCAGCTGATCATCAAAGTGCCCCCAAGTACATCAATGATCAGGCCCAGGCTATTGCACATTTTGAGGACATGGAGAGATTGCTTGGAGATGAATGCATTCATACCTGCATAAGAAGGTGGAACACACTGCCACACAACTTACAGATTAGGGAGTATCACTCCCCAAATAGGACGAGGGAAGCATTGAGGAGAGTGCCATTCTGCAAGCACTCTATGCAAAACTTGAAGGCCCACTGAATTGGCCTTAAATTGAGTTCCCCATTACTGTTAGGACTGTTAGAAGGCACAAAGGAGGAAGAAGAAAGGCAGCAGTGGGAAGAGGTGGATAGAAAGGTTGGATTCCATGATAGGGAATAGGATCTCACATCAGAGGCATGGGATGTTAGGGAGGCTAGCAGGGCCATCAAAGATGAAGAGATGGACTAGTTGCTCAGAGGATGAGCAACACATTCAGTAGGGGGGTGATGATGAGTCCCAGAAATGAGTAATTATATGGGCTCATTTGGCCTCCTAAATCAGTTTAATCCACCATTCTCATTAGTTTATTGCATTTTTTTGCTTATATTTCTACTAACAGAGAAAATTGGGTTAGTCATTATGCCATGAAGTCTAATGTGTGCTTTATGCATATTTTTGGTCAATTTTGGACAAAGTCAAAGGATTAATAAGCATTTGGAAGCCAATATTCGAGAAAAACAAGGGAGAGGATTTGTAGGAGGGTGTCCCCCTCACTTATGACTCCCTACCTCCAATCCTCCACCAGAAACTTGGAGCACAAGTAGCCACATCGATGCATCCAAGGGGCAGCCGAGCAAGTAAAGAAGAATTGCTGCCTATCTCTAGTTTTTGGAAGCCGAGCCCCTTGATTTTAGGAGGGATATTGGGGGATTCCATTTGTATAATTAAAGGGGCTTAGAGCCTCAGTAGGTTGGCCATTTATTAATAAAATTTTCACACTTTTGTGCAGCTCCAGTTCAGCTCATTTTTGAGCTTCTTTTCTAAGGATAGTTTATGTAATGTGACTTTTATTTTTGATAATGGAGATGAAACAATTTTTCAGCCAGCACTAATCTCTTTCAGAGGGCTAAAGCTCTTGGCTTAGGGCCCAACCCATGCTACCCAACACCTCCTGCTTTGTGCTTATATGTTCTTGCTTCAGTTCATGAGTTAATTTTTGTTACATAGTTCATTTTACCTTGTTTAAAATAGGTTGCTTTTGATGGTTTGCATAGCTGCTTTTGTTTCAGTTGCTAAAGTAGGTTAATACAATGATAGGCTAAGCTTCAAAAAGGCCAACAACGGGCCCTCATCTCCTTTCTCCCTTCCTAGGATCATGATTTGAGGACAAGGTACCATTGTTGCCACCAAAAACGCAGTTTTTCTCTTCCAGGCAATTTCTAGTGTGACGATCCGGTTTGAAAAGTTAAAGTCTTGCTTCAAATTCATTTTGTCAGGATTATTTCCTATTTCTGTAATAAATCTCTTTGCAAGTTCTTTTCCATTCATAGGGTATTGGTCAGCACTTCATGTTTCTAAGTCAAAAATTAGGTGAAACAAGAGATATGGTTTTGTTTTCTTGATGCAACTGGTCCTTTTCTTGCTTAGTTTGGTAGTTAGATGTGCAGATCTCTTACAACACACCTCAGCTCATAATACATCCACAAAGAAGCCAGTGTCAACTCATTTCTCACAGGTTTTACAAGTCATCCACTGTCCTTCATGAAATTGCCCTAATTTTTGCACTTTATTCCATAAGATTTCCCTCTCGTCTGTTTCCCATCATTTTTTTGCTCCTAAAACCTCTAAAACCAGTTCCTGGCATCCTCCTGTAGATCCTCCTGTAGGTTCCCTGTAGCCTCATGTAGAATTTTCTGTGAGTGATTTTTCGAAGTCCAATTGTAGGGGAAGTCTTGAGAAGGGTACTAGGGGCTTCTTAGGACCTCTCAACACTGTCCTCCACCTCTGTTAAAACCAAACCCACCCTCCATCACCACCCAACCTTTGCCACAATCACACACAGATAAATTACAAGCATAACAATTTCACATAAAAACACTCAAAAACACAAAAATATATTTTTCCTCATTTCCTTTCAGAAGTAGCTTGAATAGATGTAATTTACCTTTTCATTAGTTAATGGCACTCATTTCATCATTTTTCATCTCTTTTCCTGCAAAAGTAGGGTTAGTTGGGAAAATTAGGGTTTGCTAGGGTTTGCGTTACACTCTAGTCTTGTTTCTCTTTCTGCAAGTATAATAGTCTCTATAGAGTTAGCTTTCTTTCATCATAGTTAAAAGCTTCTTCTGGAAACTCATAGAAGTTGGATTGAGCTCCTAGTGATCTTGTGCCAGCTGACCAAGTGACAGCTTGTAGTAAGAGCTAGTACTTGTGCACACAACACCGTTGCTTCCAATTTTATTATGAACTACCGGGTTGATAAAAGTAAAGTAGGAAGCCCCAAGAGTTGCAGCATTATTGTTGCAATACTGGTGCTCAACACCGATCATTGAAGATGTCCTTGGAATGATTGTTATCATCATTAAGTGATGTGCCCCTAACATTTAGACACTCCTTCGCATAATGGCCAAATTTACTGCAAGCAAGGCATCTACCTTTCCTTCCACCCTTAGATCCAGAATTCGCTTTGAAGTGATCTTGAGGTAGGCCATAAGATGCTTCCACTACACCACTCAGATAATATTCTCTGCTACGACTTCACCCTTGGTGAATGTAAAGAGGGATGAGGAACCCATTGAGTCTTTTTGTCCTTTCCAACTGTCTTCGGTGATTACTCTTTCACTCTTGCTTGGGCTTTGTATTCACCTCACCTCTGATACCATGTTAATTTTAGGTATGTTCTATGCTGAGAGAAAATTTACTTCAATTTTTGATATTAGCTCAATGTGAATTCTAGACTAGAAATCACATTTAGCATGATAGTAAAATGCAGATAGAACATAAACGTAAATCACAGAAAACAAGCCAAGACAAGAAGACACAAAATGTGGTGCTAGCTAGGGACAAACCCTAATTTGGGGAAACCATTGATCAATTCTTCTTATGTATTCTTCAATAGTTTAGTAGAGAGAGAGAGAGAGAGAGATAGTACATAAACATCAGAAGTCAACACTTTGACTTGACAAGATAAGAGTAGATATCTTCACCATGAAGATAACATAATGAGGTAGATGATTTGATCTCAGGCGAAGGCATACTGCTTCAACTGAACCTCCAGGGTGACTCCATCACCATGCTACACTCATCACTGTGTTGCACCCATCACTGTGTTTCACCTCATCATCATGTTACACCTAACACTGTGCTGCACCCAATCACTAGGTTGCTCTCATCACTATGCTACTCCCATCACTGAGTAGTACCACATCATCATATTGTATTCATTAGCAACTAGCTTCTGTGATGCATTGAGTTGTTGCTATATCTACATGCCCATCATCACCATGTTGTACCATTGTGCTACACTATACTACATCCATGCTGCCCACAACAGTCACTGCATTTATCATGCTGCATCCATCAAAGTATGATGCACCTAAACATACTATCAATACAACCATGTTGATGTTGACAATACAACCATGATGCATCTTATTACATCATGTGCTACACCATACTATCCATTATGTTCAATTCCCTGTGCTGCTAGCTATGGCATGCAGCCTAGCCCAACAACAAGTAAGGTTGAGTTATCTTTACCCTTGAAAATTATTTTCTTCCTCTTATTGCTACATAATCATGAGGGCTAAGACATGCCCCTCCATGGACTATGTTATGTTGCTTCTTTCTTTGTTTTTATGATGCCACTAGGACAATGTTTATGCAGCATCTAGTTACACTCTTTGACAACTAGAAATCCCCTAGGACTGTAGCCAACTCTTCTCGTTATCTACGGCTAGGTAAAGACTATGGTCCTCCCAATAGTACTGTGGCTAGGGCTTGCACTCATAGCAATTAGGACACATGAAAAACCCTCCTCAAATTGCGGCCTAGAACAACGTATGGAGGATCTATTTTAGGACCTAGATAAGGCAATGTGTAGATTTTTTATGGACAATGTTTAGGTCTTCACCATGACTATGTTTATGACAAATTCATCTTGATTGCGTTTATGGAAGCTTCACCATGGATGTGTTTTAGGGCAGCTTCATCGTGACAACGTTTTAGGGCAGATTCACCATGAATGCATTTTAGAACAGCTTCACCATGACTGCATTTTAGAACATCTTCATCATGATTGCGTTTTAGGGCACCTTCACCATGACTGTGCTTTAGGGAATCTTCACCATCACAACATTTTAGAATGGCTTCACCATGACTGTGTTTTAGGGCAGCTTTAGAAGCCATGTCATCTCATTTTAGGGCTATGTAGATCCTTCTTTCCTATGGCATCTTTCAAATCTAGGGCATCTCTTCATTAGGGCAGTGTTGTCTCCTAGGATCTCTCCTCCCACCAAAACCGAAAGAAAAGTGGAGAGGAAGAGATCACAAGAAGAGTGTGTGTTCAAATGACTAGCAAGCCACCTCTTTTTACACAAAAACGTTGAGCACAAGTGGGGGCAATTTGGTTGTTGGCTGACCTTGACAAATTGTCCCATAACACAAATAAATACATATCTCCATGAATATATGTTGGAATCGAATGATCTTTCAATTAATCCTACACCTCTCGACTAGAGGGATCCAAGAGAAATATCAAATTCCATGAATAAGTATATGTAGGTTTTAACCTCGTACAGAAATTACCTGCATACGAATTCTAAAAGACAAAATAAACAATGCGAGAGCATAACACATAAAACACATATGCATAGAGATTTTCCCCTGGATCCCAAAATCAGGACTACAAACTTGATTTTTCATTATGTTCCTTTCAATGTTACAATACATATTTATACATGTCGAAGCATCCAATACCATGGACCAAAAACTATTGCATCCAAAACGATGGACCGAAAACCATTGCGTCCAAAACCATGTGCCAAAATCATGCACAAAACCATAGGTAGGTCCGCCTAACCTAAAATAGGGTCCAAAAAAATAGAGGGGGGTTACTTGCACCCCTCAAACCCCCTGTGACCCCCCCCGCTACGCAATCAGTGCAATGAAGGGGGGGCTTCGCCCCCCCTTCTAACCCCCCGATTAACTACATGGGCTAGTCATGGAAAGAATATAACACAACCCAATAGTAGACTGACATGGAGTTTGGCCCTAGTTTCCAATTTTAACACTTTCCCTTCTCAAGGAAACTAAAGATGCTTATCGAATCCTCTGTCATTCTATTTTCATCCCCTGAAGAGGAGAATGTACATGTGATGTCCAATATCACTCCCTCACAAACCGAGAGTACATCCCTATTCTCCCTTAATCTTGGGAATAAATCTATGATCCTTATCCAAGGAAACTCCTTTCGTCCCTCTCAAAACCAAAGGAAATTCCTTCCTTCCAACTATGGAAGCCAACACCACAAGCCTTTACAACTTTTCTTCATTAGACTATCAACTATCTAGTTCTCCGTAGCTCCATGATTCCTTCTTTCACATCTCTTGCATCGAGCCTGCTTCCTGTCGAGGTATCATGGAATCAACTCCACTCTTCGTTCTTGTGATGGGATCCAGGTCACCTTTCTTGCTCATCACTTATGAAGACATTGTATTGAGCCTTCCCAAACTTATATCTAATTGTGGCTTCCTCATGAAAGTGATCTTCCTTGATCTCCAGGTTATCTTCTCGCACTAATACCTTCGAAGATGAACACATTTTGACTTCATAGTTGCAAGGTGCTAGATATTGAGCTTTCCTCAATATTTTTCATCCATATAGTTGACTTTGCCTCAACTGTCATCATGTATTCCTACACGATTCTGCTAGGTAGAAAAAAATACGTTAACTAGGTAACAAAAAAATGAAATAGATTTACCTCATCATGGTGACCACCTCATTCCATCAACATCCTCATCAACCATCTCCAATTGATATTTCTTTCTTCCTGTTAGATACCTATACCAATAGGTTTCATATTTCATGATTGGAGATCAAAGGTCCAAATATGCTCTGCTTTGATGATGCAAAGATCACATATTTCCTCAGAAAGGACTAATGCCTGTCTCAGTTTCTACATGAACTTACTTTTGATGGATGGCCCAACAGTCTAATCTAGACCATGCCATGCTTTCAATTTATTTGTTGTA